>JAIZAY010001364.1:0-15788 GCA_029531755.1 Holothuria leucospilota
TTTGATATTACCAGAGGTCAAATCGTAACTAAATTAGGATAAATTAGGATAAACCTAAGTGCAACAAAGCATTACCTTTCCGCAAGGAATCACTAAGCCTTTCGGTTCTCTTGTTTGTCTGATATTTACTTTCCATTTTACCAGACGAATTCATCCTATGAATTCATCCGATCAAATTTTGTACACTTTACATACTCCTATTCCATCCAAATTCACAACACTAGCTCAGAGACTTAGGAAGCGGGGGGGGGGAGGGGGGGAGGGCTGGTGGCTAAAGCCCCTAGTCAAAAATGTGGTGAGGCGGGAGTATGCTTCCACCCCCACTCCTTCAATTCAAGGACGAAAGCCCCTTATTCGCTCCCTCTGTAAAAAAAAATGTCAAAAACTGTAATTTTCCTTACAATTTTCGTAATAAACTGCAACAAAGTGAATCTAAGGAACCAAATATATTCCAACATTTTCCACAGGGGAGGGAACATCCCTCCCATTAGACCCCTCCCCGAGACAGCGGTCAGAATCAGCGTTCATCCCACCCCCCAGTTGGGAACAGCTTCCTACGCCAATGCGCAAGCTTGTAAAATAATGAAGTGGAAGTTTCCATAGAAATGTGATGACTTCATCTGCTGATATTTCCAAATCACACAATAGCTACTGAACGGAAATTTCACCAGAATACATAAATTAAGTTCCCCTTCATTATATCAAAATAATTTGGGTCTGAAGTATTCTTTATACAGTGAATAATTTTTGAATATTTGTTTCACAACAAGGTAATAAGATTGAAGATTAGATTTTGATACATGTGATTCATTTCAAACTTAATATATGTCGTTATTTCTAGATATATTTAATAGCTAAAAAAGCCCCGCAGTTTCACAGTGTGTTTGGAACCTGCATCACTTTTTCAACTGATTTATGCCTTTTCTATGAATTTTACCATCTTCGGTGGCCATTGTGGACGCCATTTGAAAAATATCAAAGTTCCCCATGCTGCACCGGCGGCAACTTTCTTTTCTTTTCTTTACTTTTTTTTTTTGGAAAATCTAGATACCTCTACCTACTCAAATCATTTGAAATCAGATTCTTTACAATTTTTCGCGATTAATCAGATATTTGGGTTACTATAAGACGAGTGCAACAATCTTGCTGTAAAGATTTCTGATATTTTACATAACTGACAAAACTTCGCTTAGGCAATATAAATCCTTTTCTGACAATTGAAATCACACATCTTGATATAAGTAAACTCCGAACAATATCACTCATTATTCATTAACAAAAAGGAAATCGACGATTAAAACATGTCGTTACATAAGACTTCAGAGTCTGACTTAAATTGCTGATAACACTCACCAAAGTTTTTTTAACTTCTCACACTTCAACGAGTATTGAAGGATATCAGTAATATCTCCAATGCTGTTTTCCCCACCTGTCTCCTGTATCCATAATTCCTTAAGGGTAGTGAGGGCTGGTATTGCGATTTTAGACTTTAACTGTACACTTTCCGTACCCAGATCTACTTTACTGTAAGAGTCATACAGCCAAAGCTTTGGAACTGGAATCTGGAGGAAAGAAAAAGCAAATTATTTTACTTGGGTTATTTAAAGAAAGTAGAATAAGAGGTGAGGAAAGAAAAGTATGTCTATGAGAAAAGTTTAACACATTAATGACAATATAAGGGAAATAACTGAGAGCTTGATCCTGAAAATGCTAACTCGGCAATGAGTTTGAAAATGCTACTCATTGTATAAAATGCGTGTGATCAAGAGAACTGGAGCCTAACCCACATAAACAGATAGGTTTTAGAAGCGTGGAAAGAACGCGGAGCTTTTAACGACGGGTTCAAGATCCACCTTTGGGCTGCTGGGGAGCTAGTACGGTGTTAATCTTTAGAAGTGTTTGACACTTGCAACATTGAATGCAAAAGAAAAGGTTGAAATTTTTCAGATCGCACTTATTACATACCAGCAGGTTACAAAACTTGCAAAGTTACCACAAACTCTGTACACTCACAAACTATCGACTAGTTAATAGTAACAGACACATTACATCATCGGACCTTTAAATAATAGAAATACAGATGAGATTTCTAGATTATTATATTACCACACACCGGTAATGATTGCTTCCAGCAATTTCGTGAACTTCAGTGTATGCATTTATTATACCCTGGGAAATGTTCCGGGGTGTAGGGGACCTTTTTGTGGTCTGTCACCCCCAAACATCTGTCTAGTCTAAAACCTGGAAGGTAATGGGTGTTGAACATGTTAAAAAATATTGAAACTGTCGTCTCAACCGCGTCCAGCAATACTGTATGCCGGAATTTCTGTGACGCCGTAGTTTTCACTTTTATGAAGTCCCATTAGGACTCGAACGTTAGACTTATTGATAAGTATGCCAGATATCGTATCTACTATCCTTACGAATCTGCTGTGAATAGAATTTTAAAACTGTCACATCAGACAAAGTTCTGCACACAATATTGTCGGACTCCGCTGAGACGACATGTCATATTTAAGTTATTGTCAAATGAAACTGAAGGCTGTAAGAATCGTAGTATTATTCATCCGAACAAGCACAACGGTTGAATTTGAATGGTTTGGGATGGAACGATAAATGTTTGGGGGGTCCCCTATGCTAAAAAAGGGGTGTTTCAACAATGTCTTCATATATTTTCTAATATAATGATGGCATACACCAAAACCGGTTTCGCGGAGTACGCACAAGCAATAAAACGCTCTTCCCTGCAATAAATGCACCTCCACAGTCCATTTGTAGGTCCTTACTATATGTAGAGTGCATAACCTGCCATCATTCTAATTGGTAGTTATCATGGGCGTCCGCAGCATGGTCAAGGGGGGCACTTGCCCCCCCCCCCCCCGGAAAATCAAAAATTTGAAAAAACGTATAAAAATAAAGAAAAAACCGAGCAAAACGTGTTTTCCCTGTTTATATGTGGTAAATAGGCTTTAAAAATGGCATTTCCAGCGATCTGGGAGGCATTTTGGGCGACATTTTCTTGCGCTTTGCGCAAACTCATGGTGTCGCGGACCTTTTGCCCACCCCTAGAAATTTTTGCCCCCCCCCCCCTGAATTTTTTTCTGCGGACGCCCATGGTAGTTATCTATGTATAACAACATTTGGGGTGACATCGACTCCATCCATAGTGACGCTAGTATGGGTGTGCTTTTTCATCAGTGATTAGTAGGCCTACTAAAGCACACTGTTTGAGTGAGGAACTTGTGGTGTACACGAATAGACTGGATATCTCGAAAAGGTTCCAAGTCTCTTACAAAAAAGGAATGTTATAAACAAGGAACATTCGCCGGCACTCACCGAGCTTAGGAAAACACCTTTTTTTTAATTGAGTGTAAGCATTAGAAAGATTTCACACCTATGGATAATGCGAGCTTAATGAAAAGGAAGAATCTGCGCTCCCAAACGTTCAAGACGAGACCTTCACAAAAATCGTGACCTACAAAACGTGGTCTCCAGACCTTACACAGCTTACAACTAGCTGTCCTTAAACTCAGCCCTCCTTATATGCAGTTTTCGTGCTCCCAGCCGTCAATATAGTCAGGGGTGGGTGTTTCAACTGATAATGTAATGATTTATCGATAATGTAACAATGACGGACGATGTAGTAAAAAAATACCAATAGTACAACAACAACCGATAATGTAGCAGAAAATTTACCCATAATGTAATAAATTTTGTTAACCAATAATGTTGTAAAGAATTTACCGATAAGGTAGTAACATTATGTAGCCACACGATTACATTCAAATTGTACCTCCGTATGCATGAAAGTTATACGAATATATGTGTACGTAAATCCGTGTGTACGTATATACGCAGTATGTAAGCATGTATGCATTTACGGCGTGGTGGCCTGTTGGTTAAGGTTTTGGACTTGTGATCCAAGGATTGCTGGTTCGACTTCCTGGACATTATGTTGTGTCCTTGTGCAAGATGAGTTATCTCAATTGCTTCTCTCCACCCAGGGGTTAAATGGGCACCTGTGAGGTGAATTGTCATTGGGCCCGTCGGTACTCGGAGTTGCTGCCGCACTGGAGGGATTGTCTCTGGGATGATTAACCGTTGAGCATGGGTAATATTTGTAAAGCGCTTTGAGGCTTATCGTTTGTGTAAAGCGCTTTAAAAAAACAAATTATTATTTTTACTGGACAAAGTTCGAACACTGTAACTAATTTCCCGAAATTTTCTTTCAGAACTTATGATGATTTTCATATGCCAAGAAATCACATTTCATATTGTACTTTTAACAGTATCCCGGGGAGGATCCACATCTTAAGCCTTGGCCGAGGTATGATCGGTATTCAACACCAGTATTGCAGGGTGGACAGACTGCATAATTATATACAATTTTATGAAAAGTATATTAATGTTTATGGAAGCGCAGCTTCTCATAAACATATTGTGATTACACAGGATCAGGTCAGGTGACAGTTTCTTTATGACACGT
Organism: Holothuria leucospilota; assembly: GCA_029531755.1. Lineage (NCBI taxonomy): Eukaryota > Metazoa > Echinodermata > Holothuroidea > Aspidochirotida > Holothuriidae > Holothuria > Holothuria leucospilota. The sequence goes on from JAIZAY010001364.1 coordinate 4,487, forward strand.
TATCTGAAGAAGCAGTTCATGATCAGAGCTGCCGCAAGTACTGTATATTTCTTACCACGTGTACATAATTGTAAAGCAGTCACTAAGAAAATAATGGTCTTTTCATTGCAAAATAAGACTATAAAGATTTTTCAATGTCCAAACGTCTGAATGACTTAGGCAAATAAGTGTGCACAAATTCAGGTATCTTAAAATGATTTCCACTAGGTGTGACTGATACAAAGTTTAAAAACTACAATAATATTATTATGAAAAACTTAATTTTCAAAGCTAGCTTTGTTTATAATACTTTTTGTAAGTAAAAATATTAACTGGTCCTCATAGAGAGATGTGACATTTACTCTTTCCTCACTTTTGTAGGATATGTTATCATGACATAAAACCCTGTTAGTCCTAGCAGTAGTAACCCATTTGACATTCTTGAGTATGTGCAGAAGATCTAGAACACGGAAGTCAGCGTCACTGTGACCAACCGCGAAGCACGAAACACACAACCAATTTGTGCATAGTGGTATGGTACCGTTTAGTACGGCCATACAGTAGTTGCTCAGTGCATGCAGGATATAGTTCTTACATTCTGCTCGGCACGTCGAGGCTCTTCCCACCCTAGGCCTATATCGTACTATCGTATTGCAGCCGTGTTTTTCGAAAACAGTAGGCCATCTTTGGAGCCATTGTTTATGTCAGTGACCCCCACAGTGGCTGACACAGAAGTAATCGTTGTAGGCCTAAGAATATGAGCGTGAGGCCTGGCCTCTTCGGTCAAACTAGACACCCTATAGTGGGAGAGGTTGGCCAACTTATTTCATGGGCGCCATTTTGGAGCCAAATCATAACCATGGCAAGATGTCGTATACACTGTGTGCGAACAGTTTTTCGTACTAAATGTAAAACAAAGTGAGTTACAGCGTTCTGTTCTCTTGTGACAATCATTCGTATTGGTTGACTCTGGCTGGCACTGTCTGCCGGATCCTTTAGTTTGTCACCCGGTGCAAGAAAAGTCGTCCTGGGAGGGGTCAAGAGGGAGGGGAACACCCTCCATTTTGAGTAACTTTTGCTAATTGAAAGTGACGAAAATGCAGAAAGGTGTATGCTAGTTTGACAGTTTTAAAAGTGATTTTATTTTAAAAAATCTCATTTTAGTGTGTCTAATTTTTGTGCTGGTAAGAGAGGGGGAGGGGTGGGTCTATTCTGGGCTGAGTCTACCCCTTCTTTCTAAGAAAACTACTAGTACGTTAATGCAGGATGGCATACATGCAAAATGGTGTTTTTTTATGGAAAGTTCAAGCAAGTTGAACTAATCATTTAAGATTTTTCATTATTTAGTCAAAGATTCAGGAGAGGTCTGGGCTGGGGGAAGGGGTAAATATATAGGGGAGCACTTCGTAGTGAAACTTTTATTTTATGGAAAGACCTAGGCATGGACGTCAATCTTTACGCGAGTGTGGGGAACATGGCCACTTCTGTCAAAAATTTACTGTGTATAAAATCTTAAGTCAATGGGTGTATTTCCAAAATGTGGGAGGACTTGTTCCCCTGTCCTCCCAGGATTGACTCCCATAGGCCTAGGCCTAGGTTTTATAAAATTGTGACTGACCAGGGTGTATTCCATGTAAAAACCTACATCAAAGTCAAAGGTATGCAAATGTTTCAGTTTTCTCATGTTACTAATAGATCCAGGAGCAATGTTTGATCTGTTATTATGTCCCCCTCCTCTATGAAAATTTTTGAAAAATTGGATATCCTTACATGCAATCCTGTGCCACATAGGCTACATCGGAAGTAAAATTTGTGTTAAAAAATTGACGTATTTTAGGAACTAAAACAAAAATATCGGCATAAGTGAGGGGAACCATGGCCCAATGGTGTGCCCCCCTCCCCTTTGAAAATTTTTGAAAAATTAGGTGTCCTTACATGCAATTTGGTGCCTCATATGTTACCATTTGCACTAACATTTGTGTTAAAAACTTAACGTATCTTTAGGAAGTAAGAAAAATCGGCATCAGTGAGGGGTGGGGGCATGGCTCAATGTCCCCCCCTAAATACGCCACTGCTCCTACACCTATGACTGGGGACTGCAGCTCTGGTGTTCCAACGTCTCAATGGGGATGTTCCGACAACTCTCCAATAGGGTTAGTATTAGGGTTAGCCGGTTAGGCCAAAGGGTTCATTAGGAGTTGAACCCGTATACGGTATAGGCTAGGCCTTGTACAGAACCATAGAGCATCCTGCTCTGTGTACAGAACGTCGTAATCTAACCCTAAGGCTAAGCCTACTCTAACGTTAGGCCTACATGTAGGCCTATTACTAAGTTGTATACTGTAAAGTTACGTCGCATAAGAGATCGCTATTTGAAGGATTCCAATTGAACCTTCTAACTTTTACAGCCCACCGAAGCCTTCTTTTGTACAGGATAGGATTCTATACAACTTGTAACCCTTTTCTGATCTGTTCGTGCATCCAAATGTAGCACAACCTGGACGCAATTTTGGAAACAAAACATGTCTATCACTCAATGTTATATAGGATGCGTACGTCCGGCCGTACGTACAGTACAGCCTGCACAACTTCTCAAATGTACATAGGCTACACATGCCATGATCTTGCAAGCTCGTACTTTGGCTCCAAAATGGTGCCCATACATTTCGGCCAATCAGAATGCGTATCTGAGAACAATGGTTGGCCAATCTCTCCCACTATAGGGTCTCTAGGTCAAACAGGTGATACATATGTAGCCTATATACACTTTGTTGTTTTGTAATTGGCCCATACACTCGTTGTATGCGTACAGAGGCTGCTATGTAGCCTACGAGAAACTTTTGTTTCCAACTTCTTCCACAGTTTGGGTCTGTATTATCGTTCTGTGTAGCCAATAACGTGGCCTATAGTGATAATGTACAGTGCAGCCTGTCCAGCATTTGGATATACTCCCGGCATTGCAAGCAACGAGCATGTACCATTTTGTGGGTTGAGTTTCATATCGGCAATTTTATTTAAGAGCATTTTTTCCCAGTAGCATTCGCCACTGTCTGAACTGATATGTTGTGATCAGTTTACTCGTGCAGCTTAGTTCAACGTATTTTTACCATTTCACATGCTTCAATTTCAATAAAGACGGAAAAGGCATATATATCATCTTGAAAATAGCCATTTTAAGTACGAATCGCTTCCATAAACAGTAGTTACGGTTCCCGTAACTACATTTCTAGTTAGATGTACTTATCTTGCTGGTCAAATGGTATCAAATTGCTCCTAAGAGTGTACAATTCCGAAAATGTCCCTCCTGTGTGAGGTTACCAACCCCCTCCGAAAAGTAAGCCCATTTTCGTAAATTCTTGCCTTTGCTTCTAAGATATAATACAAACATTGAGTGAATTATAGTGTTCACCGTTGCACTAAGTGAAGAGATATTAGGAAAGAACGGGGGGGGGGGGGGCAGTTTTCAAACCCAAAAGATAAGGCAGTAGTAAAGGTTAAATAGTCCTTACTTAGATTAGGTCAAGGCGTTGAGTTTCTTCCTTCTACAAATCGCCCCTAAAAGCTGTATTTGTTCCCTCTGACCGACTCCCCTAGCTCCGCTATTGGGTCGGGTAGCAGTGGCGGAGAGTGCATATAGTCATGGGTCGTTCGCCCTCCACCTAAGGGATTCAAATAGCTTGTCGGCCCCCTTTTTAGGTTTTTGTCGTACTTCAAACTTGCACCATTATTGGTATTGCTCCCAAATAACATAATTTATTAGTATTATTTTAGGCCCAGGTAACTAATGGCCAAACAGCGGCCATTATCTGTACTATATTCTAGTGAGAAGGGTCATCTTCTGTAATTTATGAGGCAGGTTTAGCCCAAACTTATTTACACGCTATATTCACACTAATGTATGGTGGAGCTTTGCTTAGATCATTGCCCGTCCGGGATTATTGTCAATACGAACAATAAAAATAGTCTATGCAGATCCCAAAATAGCTCCCACAAACTGTTTCCCAAAACATTTGAAAAGAGCCTCCTGTTCAAACTAAAACTGTTGTACTAGTGGGAATGGCTTAGAGCACTGGACTCATATCTGATGAGCAGCTTCCTTTTTGCTTTCCTCCAAGTATGACCATTCCGCTATTACAGCAGAAAGAAAACTGTGTTTCCCTATTCCATGTTTTGGACAAGGGATATGCAAGGTTATGTGTGACGCTTACAATGTAAAAAAAGTTATTATATATACGAGTGATATAAGAAGCCGCTTGGTTTTCCTCCTAGCCTTCTGAGTCTGGTTCTGGATTCTGTGTTCTGGTTAAATTTTGGTTTCTGAGTGAGGACAGTTTGGTTCCGGTCCCGCCACTACATGGAGACGTTTCAGGGGCGGATCTAGGGTCTTTTCTGAGGAGGTGTCCAACATAAAGAGGGCACATTAATTTTTTTTAAAATTTGGTTCGATCCCATGAACGTCAGCGATTACAGAATTTGCCGCATATTGACATAGAAAGGATAAACCAAGAGACATGCAAAAACTGGAATTAAAACCTGGAATCTAAACGGTGAAGTTGCAGAGCGCGCGGAGCGCGGGAAAATTTTTTGGGTTAGCCTACACTTGTAAGAATTTGTACTAATTTAAAGCTTATAGAAAAATTGTCCGAACAGTTGGGCCCTATCGGACATAACTTTATTGTTCTTCCCTCCTCGAGTCACTAGTCGTACCCTACGACAGACACAAGTGAACGTTAACCAGGTTTAGCGAAATGCGATTCATTTCCCGACATTTACATTAATCCATGTTTTTTACTTATTAATTTGAAAAAAGGTGGAAAGGGTTTGTACTATATTTAGCCGTAAGTATAACGGAACTGAGGAAGAGTGGACAAAGCGTACCGAAAATTTTGGGTTTTAACCCAGATATTACCCTTATGAAAGCCAAAATAAGTAAACCAGCCATGGGTGGCCGCAGAATTTTCCCAACAGGTGCCGGGCCATGTCAACTACCCCAAGTTTCGACATTTTGAGGGGATGATGAGAAGGGCAAATAGAGGCGCCACATTATCCCATGCCCCTGTAGCCATATTTTGCATTATATCACTAATTACTACTTCAAGATCCGAGTTGTGCACTGATAGTGTTCTTTGAATCTGGATAGTGAAATTGAAAAAGCTCGCGAAGCGGGCGAAAATTTTTGAAAGGCTTACACATAAAACATGACGAAAAGGAAAAAAGAACTGTAGGGTTTATAGACCGTATCGGGTGTGACATATAAAAAAACCACTTGGACTACACGATGAAATAGCCAAACTGCTCCGTAAGTCGCTCACCAACTGACTGTACCGCATGACACACACAAGAGAACACCACTTAGGCTTTGCGATATGGGATGAAAGTTACGACCTTTACATAAACTATGTACTCTGCCTATATGTTGCTTGGTGTAAGGTGGACAGGACTTGTGCTATCCTTCTATGTGGAATGGAACTATTGAAGAAAACAGAATAACTCTACAGCGCGCGTAGCGCGCCGAAAATTTTGGGTTCTTATTTGAGAAATTATGCTCTTGAGAGCAAGAAGCTGGTAAACCGTCGGGGCGACTAGTTGTCGTCGGGGACTGCATACTTTCGATTAAGACTCCCCGACGAAATTGTAAAACTTCCTCGATAGGGGGCCAGCATTCTCCGACGGGGGAGGGGGGCATGAGCCCTTCCCTCACCTGGCGTCACCGTTATCTCGACTGGGGGAGGGGGTTAAAACACTGTATTTTGTGTTCCCTATATAGTTGCGGCGCGACTGTCAAAAATACTCTGTCAGAACAGATGACTGAAGTCGAATGTTTGCTTTTTATTTGCGACAGCAGACCGATCATCGGTCCAAGGACTTCAAAAAACTGAACCGACTGACATTGCGTTATTTGACCTGATGGTGGTTGTATATAGTAATTTTAAAAATGAAACAAACACCGATTAGTCTATTGTGACTTCTGGTCAACTCTTGGCTGTAGACTTTAACCTAAGATTGGCTTTTTATTCCCATCACTAGGGCAACACTAAAAGAAGAGAGTAATTCCAGACCATGAATATCATAGCGAAGCATATTGGCCCTCTCTCTCTTGTTCATGAGAGGAGGGATACTAGCGGGTGCAGGGAAGGTTTCGTAGATGTAGTGTGAACCGATCATTATTTTGTAAGACCAAAGGACTAGTAGTGACCTTTTGGAATCAATATTAAAACCCAATAGTAATACGTTGCACAAAGCGCTAGCTAGTGAGTATGAGACGTAATATCTGCGTGTTTGTATTACTTTGAATGTCCAAGCATGGTACACGTGGTTCCAAGCGAAAAGTGATTACAATGCCTGGCTGTCACGCAGGCAGTAAGACATACTGTAGTCACATTCTCTATGAAACGATTGCACTGTTCGTGTTTCGGGCAGGCAATATAGGCTACCGTAGTCAAATATATTGCCGAAAGTTTCTGCGATACGTGGCTAGTACGGGTGGATTGATCGATACTGGGTGGGGGTAACCAAAACCTCCTCAGAATTGGACAACTGTCATCACCTGTGAAAATGTCTCGTTTTTTTTATTTTTTATTTTTTTGTTTTTAGGCAAGTGTGAAAAAGAATTTGAAAAAGGGCAAATTGGGAAATTTGAGGGGGGTCCGGACGTCGGCGACCCCACTGCATTTGTTGAACCAACTTCATAGTAACTCCGCCACTTATCCACTTTTGTCAGAAACTGTTTCGACGTGGACATGTCCTACTCGGTAGTATAATAAGTTATGGAAGGATAATATTTTGTATTTGAGTCGGGTCCGCCATTTTAGTTCCACCAGTGAAGTAGAACCGCCATGGTGTTTCCTATCACGAAATCAAGAAGTTTACTGTTCGTTACACAAATGTTTTACGTAGGGCTATGTAGCCTGTACATTATCTTGCATTCGTAGTGAGGCTACCGTACTAGCTTGAGGTCGTAATACTCTGCTCTCTTTAAGAGCCAGCCCTAGTTGGACATTACGTATACACTTATTATTAATGGAGCATTGTGGAAAAGGGTCAATATCTTATGTGTGTAGCGAAGTTTAACGGCACAAAACAAAAAGGCCTGAAAATGAACTTTGATTTGGAAACTCATGCAGACCTTATGCTTTTTTATGTAGAATACTTTAAATCAGTTAAAGTTAATGAAAGCCTTAAAAGTATGATTGTTGTCTGGCGTCAGCATCAGTAATATGGCTGGATTAAGAGAGACGAGCACGGGATTAAGTATTTAGTTTAATAAAAATTTTTGTTTTCAAGGTACGATAACTGTTCTTTCTCATTTTTCGTCCTGCGACTTGTACGCTTACAGAGAACCCGGGGTTTCCTATAAAAAGAGTGACCATTGAGTACCAGCGAAACCGAGTTCGAGGTGGGGCCGGAAGGGCACCAAAGAGCTGGTCCTGCACTGGGATGCATTATAGGAAGAGACTGTCTGTCGAGCAGCCTAGTAAAGGAGGCACGTTGTCCGAGAAAAGTACTTTAAGGCCTTACGCACAACCGTGGCACGAGACACCAAATGGCCGAGTAACAAGTCGTTACTTGGAGTATAAAGTAAGTTCTTTTGCCTTTTTGCTTGTTTCCTAAAGTACCAATACTCTGTAAGGGTCTTTAAGGGTCCAGGAAATCGTTATAAGAGAAATATTGCGTTGACTCAGGGGATTGTCGTTTCTTGTAATGATGGACATGCTGGTTTAAAATGTTACATATTTAGTTAAGATTGAGTTTTATAATGTCTTATTTATTATGAATACAGCGAGTAAAAAACCGCGGTGGTGGCAAAACTGTTGGAAAAGACAGTTGTAACTCTTGATTTATGTATTTTGAATAGCAAATAGCATTACGAAGTTTGAGAATAGTAGCGGTTATTTCCACCAGAAGAAGTTTATCAGTGGATATTGTGATATTGTTAACATCGATGTGGGTCTTTATAATTCTGCAGTGCTCGACATCTGGAGACGAGACAGGAGCAAGCGCTCTACCATGCACAGGACAGATAAACTGTTCGCCGTACTATGACCTTCCACTCGAAGATTGTTAAAGTTATATTAGGGTTACGGGTTTGAACGTTTTGAACATTAATAAGTTTTATGACAAAGCACGAAGCCAGAAGACGAGAACGGAAATGTGATATCTTTAATTTAGGCCTTGCCTGAACATTTTCTTTAGCTGTTTAGTGAAGCAAAACAGGACCAGGCATAGAAGGGAGATGCCATGGGTTGGTGAGATCGCATTTATGCTATGCATTAAGTCATGAATATATATATGGTAATTTATTGGTAATTTATTTAAAGTACCGGTACTCAAGAAAAGTTGTAGTATTGGTGAAAGGGTGAAAGGGAAAAGGAGACCAAGAGGTCTCTGCAAAGTAAGAAAAGATTAAGCTATGCACACTAAAATTTTACATGGACGAATCTTCTTTGGCAACTTTATCTTATCAAAGGAAATTTAAAGCCCGCTGATGACAAACACCACCTTATGGAGTAACATAAACAACGAAAATTGAAGAAAATTGATAGAGGTAACAATTATCTGTGGTCATCATAATTATTTTATGGTGATCCCATATTAAATAGAGATCCTTTCGTAGTCAATCCATACCCTCAACCTCTATTGTTTGCATAACTTTTATTCTTTTCATACTGCCGGTACTTCAGTTTGAATTTGCGTTTTTTATTTTCACACCATGCTACGATTCAGTTTCTTACGGTTGCGTAGCGATTGCTTTCCAACGAGCGCTTTGGTGACATTTTTGGAACATACCGTCCAAGAAGTCCTATTAGAGTAACAGGGAAGTTTAATACTCAAATATGATTCTTTTACATAAATATCTATGTAAATTAAATTAGGTTACTGACTGGGTGAATCTCCTCCATGAGTTCAATCATTGAGTTTTAGGAACAAACATTTGCCGTTTCCACATCTCGTTCAGTGGATGGTCTAAATTTGCTAACAACTTGATGTTTGTATAGACAAATAAGTTAAAATATTAGGGTTCGTCATGTATTTGTCTGACACTTTACTCAGATAATGTCATTTTTATGTGAGAAACAGATTTACACTCAAATACCAAAGGGTATAAAGTCTATGGGTAGGTTTCTCACCTTGTTGACATGATGCGACTGCTAAAAGTTCTTTCAACGGACTCCTTGTACCAAACCTACTGTGCATCTTTTTTCACAATACGCAGACTAGTAGCGTCACACGAAGCTTCAACAAAATACCGGTAGCAACGTGCTACTCGGTCATATGGCATTAGTTCCAAGAGGCAGAGCGTTAGTACATAAGTTTCCACCACCCAAAGGCGTCTATAATCGCTTGTTGATTCAGGTAATTCAATAATCTTCCAACTCCTGCATCCTTATCTATGGCCGTACACAAGCGAAACGATACAAGTACTGAATATATCGACTGGGAATCAAGATATCTTTAAGCCTCCTGCACTCAACTTTTGATAGGGTGTTTTGGCCAAATGGTTTGGGCTGCGAATCACCACTCACAAAAAATTTCATGTGGTATAATAACGGACTGTTTGTTTTATATGGAATTTTGGCAAATGTCTCAGAAAATCTTCACTCTATCCAAGATACCCTCGTGGCTTTACCGTATTGATCGTATAAGTATTGTCCGAGTTGTTTACACAGTTCTTCCTTCCCCCAAGTTATTTGCTGATTCTCATTGCTCAATCCCTCAAACGCAAGTTCTTCAAGCTGGCTTTGGTCTTCATCAAATATGACATTTGTTCCTGAAGCCCCACCTTTCATTTTACCTTTTATGTGATTCTTAAGACATGACATCACGAACCCCAAAAAACTTGTAGCGGATTGAAATATCTGAAATTGTTCATTCTCGTAAATCAAATGCACGAACATCACAAAGAATAAAGGTACTTGACACAGATCCTTCAGTAAGGGTGTATCTTTGAGCTGTCTTTTAATCATGTCAACGGCCTCAGCATCACAGTCAGGCACAACTTGCTGGATGTATTGATCCCTATCGTGTTTATCAAATCCAATCAATCTTATTCTTTTTGTCAGCGGTGGGTATTCAATGGGTAAATGTGATGTCCGGGTGGTAAGAATTACTTTAAACGATTGACATTTGTTCCTTGCAATTATGCTCGTAATGTCATTGACACTGTTTTGGAGCGGATACTCGTCAAATCCATCCATTACTACCAGTACCGAACGTTCACTTTCACACAAGATACTTTCAATGTCAGTTTCACTCAGTTTTGTGTCCATTGGTAGTAGGAACTCTTTAATTGCGCCGTAAATTGACAAATTTTTTGAAAGTTGCCGCAGTCGTAGAAGAATAAGTATACTTGTTTCCTGCTCAAAAGAATCATTACACCAATCATAGGCTAGCTGAAGGGCAAGCGTTGATTTACCGTAACCAGGTTCCCCTTCCACTATACATCGAAGTTCATTTACTTGTAGATCATGTAATATAGTGCGGTATGAATTAAGCTTTTTCCAGGAAGCTTGTCCACCAATTCTTTCGTTTGCATCCAAGTATACCATTCCACTTTCAACGAACACTTTGTTTACACAGCACGGCTTGTCACAAAGACCAGGGATAGGTTGTATAGCATGATATAGTTTTCCGTACCTTATTTGCAATTGATTGATGAAGTCTTCTATTTTGAAAGAAAGGATGGAACAAATAATAAACTAGTATGAAATGCACTTTGTCTTGTATCTTGTTTGCCTGAATACCCAGGCCTACATAAGATAGCCTATGCCATGGAGTACCACATTATATCTTTACATTTTACTGCCTATTTCTCTTGACAGAAACGTATAGCCATAAACAGGAAAATTGTGATTACGTATCACGAAAGATCGTCAAAATCATGTATATGCCACTGCAAATTTAGTAGTGACGTTTACATTAAAATGTTACGGGCAAAACAACCCTTTTAACTTTTATAATTTCTTCTGACCTGTTTTAGTCTTTGGACAACATTATCGAAGTAGCTTTAAATAATGAATTTATTTTCAACTTAATAAGGATGCATTTCTAGAAAAACGGTTCAAGCCGTCTTTGTTTGCTCACCTCGCTTTTTGCTAAAGAGCAGCATCGGGATATTCTGTAGTGAATACAACAGCGTGACAACTAAAATCAAGATGTAACATTTATGAAATCCGAGATATTTACTTGAAAAAGATCTCTTTTGAGGGACCATTTTACACCATTTAGTATTTTTTCCTGAGAAAAAAATAAATCGTAAAAACTCATAACACGTTTTTAATTTTTCGTCAGCAAAAATTTTATTTACCTCAGTTTTCATTTACTC
>JAIZAY010000377.1:0-53014 GCA_029531755.1 Holothuria leucospilota
GAGAATATTACTGGACGATCAGGAGGGGATCAATGGACGGTCATTTTGATTTCAAAATGGCCGCCATTCAACATGTATTTCATTCCTCTGAGGGAAAAATTGTGAACTTTTTGGCAAAACCATGAAAGTTGGCTAACAGGTACATGGGCGGCTCTAAGAAATTTTGTTTGGGGGGGGGGCAAACTCAAGTCCGTATTCAGGGAGGTTCGGAAGACCCCCTCCCAGCAATATTAATGGTCAGCTCCGGATAGTACAATAGCCTCAATAGGAGTATGCATAGACGTAGGGGCCCAAGTTGATTGGGGCGGGGCTGTAACGATCTGCCCGAAAAATAGAAACAAAAATTTCCGCGCGCTCCGCGCACCCTTCAAAATGTTAATGTACATATCATATGGCACTATGTTGTGTGATCGCCAGCCTGGGGAGGGGTATAAGGGGAAGGGGTTCCCCCTCCCCTTTGAAAATTTTTTGAAAGATTAGGTGTCCATACATGCAATCTGGTGCCACATATGCTACCTTTGAAGTAAAATTTTGTGCTTTATTTTAGGTACTAAAAAATCGGCGTCAGTGACGAGGGAATGGCCTAATGGCTCCTCAAATACACCACTGATAATCATAATATATAAGTTTAACCATTAAAAAACACACTGGTGAATTAATACCGAATATATAGGTGATGGTGCAATCCAATTCAGCACTATATTTTAAATACCAAGGAAGTTTTTTAAAGTATCGATATCCGTTAAGCTACATTATTGCATTATTTTTCTTTCAGTAGGTGCCCAAAAAAATTCTCAGAATATTGCCCGAATTTTCACAAAAATATTTTGTTGGGGGAGCTGCAGCCCCCCAGTCCCCCGCCTCCTACGCCTATAGGAGTATGGATATTATTATGTATTAAAGCAATGCCCATGTAGTTTTCAAAAACTCTTCAAAAACCATTTCAAGCAGTTCGTCATGAGCTGACTTCTTTAAAGATAAATACAACCATATCAACCGATCGCTACCGTACTACCATAGGGGTGGAGTAAGAGACAGGTGAAATGGGCAAAGCGGCTTGATCCATTTGTATAAAATGAGCCCCACCTTGAAATTCTTTCATTGTGTCACAATATGTTTCAGCTTTGCCAAGAAGCCATAAAATGTTGGTTTTCTGTATTGTTTTCTTAAACTAACGAAAATTGAGCATGAGGAAACTTGAAAACGATGAAATGATAGCACTAAGTATTTTGGATCTCAGTACCGTTCCGAATCGAATTTTTTTAAAGGGGGAGAGGAATTCCCCTAACTCAGAACGACGTCTCATCCTATATATAAATAGCTAGGCCACTAGTCAAAAGTCTCATCACACTGAGCTTAGACTGACTTTGGTGTGTTTATTTTAAATCAACTGAAACGGTATACTTTAGCACAGAGGTTGAGAACCTTTTGCTTTTAACAGGCCATTTGACAGTCATAAGACCGCTCGTGGGCCAACGACGCTGTCAATTTGGACAAGGGAAGGGAAACCTCTCCTTCTATGGGAAACACAATACTTTTAGACTACATGCCCGTTACAACTTTTTGTAGACAGATACCTATGCTAATCTGGCCAGGTGACACCCTGGCAAAACTGCTTTTAGTCGTGGATGATAATCAACACGGCTAATGGGTTGTGTATCTAATGATCCCGATAGCTCTGAAGTGTCTGCAAAACTATGGGCATTTAACTCCAGCATTACCGTTACACTCTGTAAATGACATTTACAAATAAGCAACTGAGCAAACGCGCGCGAAGCGGGCCGAAAAAATGTTTTGAAAGTTCTTTGTTGATGTTTCACCTTCGCATTGCATTGGAAAGTTATTCACTTCTTTAATTTTAAGCCCACTCAAGGAAAAGGGAGGGCCTAACCCATCTCGAATTACATGTTTTTTTTATTTATTTTTATTTTTGAAAATTGAAGACCATGCTTTGCAAACATTTTTTTTTGGGGGGGGGGGGGGGGGACAAGTGCCCCCCGTGCCCCTATGGCGAGCCGCTAATGAACAGGTAGGATATTATTGAGTAAGTTGATTCAAATAGAGCTAAGTGCCCATCGCTACCATCACGTGACCTGCCGCCATTCCAGATTTAAAATGACTGCCATTTGAATTTAGTTATCAGGTAATCTCAGATTTTGTGCATTATGACTTATTAACCAAGCTTTGACCATGTTCATTTTGTGGGCTCTTTTCCATGCTTATGTTGGTTGGTGTACATTACCACTAATTTATACGAAGGGCCCGGAGTGACCAAGGGACAAGGTTAGGTACAACCCCACCCCTTAGGGAGCTTCCTTACGTTGGTACGGAGTAGGGCTGACAATAAGAACAGACTACCATGAGGATTTGTAGAAACGAGAAGCTGAGAGGTTGTAATCTCCATTTCAATAAAAAGAGAGCTATTTTGTCCATGAAAGCACCAAGGATCTGTAGAAACGAACAACTAGGAGGTTTGAATCCCCGCCTCTGAAAAAGGAGGTCAAAGAGAACCAGACACTACTGCTGTCCTATCCATATGGGGATCCAGACTGAAATCTCGACATGGGGTATTCATTCAAGCTTGAAAATACATCGTCACATGTACCATAAGAATGTACCGTTTCACGTGTATTTATGTAATTTCAATCTGGATTTGCACAGGAGAGTGGCTTAGCCCAAAACAGTTGCTTAGCTACACAGTCGCATTGCCTGGATAGGGAACATCATGTTTGGAATACTCCGCTGGCCACAGAAGCATCAATTCGGACAAAGGAGCCTTCCTTTTATAACTATAAATATAGGCTACGAATTGCAACATGTCATACTTCTTTAATTGACTTTACAAGACCTAGAAGTTAAGAAATATTTTCCTCCATCAAAACAGTTCTGCTGTTACATTTAATTGCATATTACCGATGCAAAATTACAACAAGAAGTTTTCCTATAGGTAGCCGCTCTGCGACATAAGTAGCATAACTTCACTGGCTTTCAAAAGACTCAGGTTCACAAGCACTGTTTTCGAAGGGGCATTAGGCCCATAGGTAGCTGGCTCTTTGCTTGCTGTTTCCCAGATCAATTGCCTCACACTGAGGAAAATGCGAGTGCTTGGAGATGGCTGGCAAATGGTCAGACGGGACTGTTAGTTCTTGGATGTCATACCAGAGGGGTGCAATGTGGAGTGCACTCCAGCAGCAATTTTGCAGGTAATTGACACTGTTTTTTTCGATCAATGAGTTTGTTTTTCGTGGTAGACCTAGGCGCTAACGCTAGCCTACGCAAGGCTAACTTAAGCACTGATATCGATCAGAACCGTTACAAATGGAAACGATTAAAAAATGTCTATGCCCAAAGAAAAAGTAAAGAACTAGAAATGCAAAAAACAAATTACAATTTTAGTAAAGTCATAGTGAGCATAATTTATAATTATGTTCTATCAAGCCGTGTGCCGGGAAGAGAATCAACGGAAATAAGACAGTTTCGTTTTGATCATCGCAAAATCTAAACGTTGCTCCCTGAAGGGTTTTTCCCCCGAAGGAGCTACGTCCCCTGCGGGTCCACTTTGATAAATTTCCAGGGAAACATTTTCTACCCTCTTGAGATGTTTTTCTACCAGTATTTACATGCATTCCTTAATGGGTGTCAGTCTGTTAGTGTGTCGCTGTACTCTTAACAAAAGAAAGAAAAGTTAGCGGTCAGTCCATAAGGAGAAAATCTTATGTCCCTAAGCTTCTCCCCATCCATTTTAGATTTTACTTATGAAATCGTCGGCGAAATGACAAGTGAGTAAGGGATAGAAATCAATTAAATGTTATTCTAAGTTATCCCTCTGAGCTCTGACCTGTGTCATTTATTACCCAATCAGAAGTGTTTATGGTCAGATACCTGCCAAAAGTTAGTTACATTTCAGACTCATTGGAGGAGATGAATGAAAGTCTTTGCGCATACTTAGGGCAATTGATCTTTGGCTATAACTGATTCTTTCTGAGGGATTACGCAGAATTTCTGTAAGTAAGTGGGGAGGGGGGGGGGGGGACTTAGGGTATTGGAAAAGTGGCTATTATTATGTTATTTTTTCTGCAAATTATTCTAAAGTTTTTCAGAAGAGTAAAGAGAAAGTCATTTTCTAATCAGTTTGTTAAACCAAGTACCGTAGTGATTATTTTAGGGGTTCAAGAATGGAATCCATATTGATGATATGCAATCCTTTATGGCAGAATGTTATCAAAAGTATCTAATGCATTCGTGGTTTTGTAAGCAATGAGAATTTTGTTACAATTAGTAGTTTGCCTTTTTTAAAGAGAGATTTCATATGCAAACTGATTTTTAAATTGTACAAGTGCATAAGAAAACTTTCTTCAGCTAGCAGCCATGAGTGAAAACTTGCCATACCAGAGTTGTGCTGTATTTACAAAATATTTGAACTAAATGTATGTAGAGACATTCTTAGTATTTTTCTTATCCTTGGGCACTGCAAGGGGAGGGTTTATCTTATCAGCTAGGGACCATGCTAAGAGACAAATAGGTGACATCTTTGTCACAGCTTTCAAATACAGAATGGGCTCGAGCATTTTCATGATTATTTTATTAAGCTGAGTGTAGGGAAAAGGACTATTGTCCATGAAAAGAATGAAAAGGGTTTCCCCATCTCAGCTGAGTAACGTCGTGGGAGTGTGCAGCTGTAATCCACCCAATTGCGATAATTTTTTCTCCCACCCTATTTGATTTTTCATTTCGTTAATTGAAATTTCTTTG
The DNA here is from genome assembly GCA_029531755.1 of Holothuria leucospilota. Lineage (NCBI taxonomy): Eukaryota > Metazoa > Echinodermata > Holothuroidea > Aspidochirotida > Holothuriidae > Holothuria > Holothuria leucospilota. The sequence goes on from JAIZAY010000377.1 coordinate 4,753, forward strand.
ACAAACCTTACCAATGGTTTGAAAAACCTTTGAACTGATTGTGTGTCATACAGTAGACATTCTTGTGACTTAAGTGATAGGAGGGGGGTATGACATGGTACCGTAGCCTTTCAAGACTGGTAATAGGAGCCCAAAATCATATATATGCCACTGACTGTTTACTTGGTTTCTTAGTTCCCCTGAAACCTGTAGCTTACCGAGCTTATATCTTATTTCAAGTTGCTAATTTACAAATTCAGCAGTGTCTCATTCATGACAATTCATGACAATTCGTCTGGTATGTATAGTCAAATGAGACTTCTGAAATGTCTCATTAACGGGAATGGGACTCCATTGCTTCTTGAAAAGTCTCAATATCATTCCCATTTCCCACCAGCTTTCTCATTGAGTCCAGCAAAACACAAGCTTAATGAGACCACATCAATGTCCCATTAAAATGAATGGGCTCTCATTAATCCCATTCAAACCCATTTAGTCTCATTGAAAATTTAAATGAGACTGAATGAGACCGAATGAAAATTTTCTTCTGAGTATGCAATCTCTTTTACGCTCAAAGTACCCGCTCCGCGTAGACCACTTCTCCATATATAAGTTTGGAAACCACAAGTCGTGCTCATACCTCCAAAACCTGCAAACGTCACCCCCTCCCTCACTAAATTATATGGAAGGCTGGAAGCTGGTCCACTAATGCTTATATGCAGCGAACGAGACAATCATTTTGCCAAGAACACTGAGCCGTGGTATGCAAGATGTAAAAACAGAGGAATTTAGAAAAGGATATCGAAGAAATTGGTTCAAATAGTTTTTTAAAAATATATGAAACCTAGCTTACTGAAATTATACATACAAAAGCTATAATCAGATAAAATCATTCTAATCAATTTAGACTCAGACAGTACAGTAACGTTGGGCCAACATTGGGAAATTGGTTGGCCAAACATTTGGGCTAATGTTATCTGAATGGGTAAGTGCTCATTGGGAAAAAGTTAGGACTACAATCAATTTTATAATGGGCCAACATTTTGCCTACCAAAGGTTACGCCATCGGACCAACTTTGGCAAATAAGTTAACCCAAATTTTAGTTCCAACATTTGGCCAACGGTCTAGCTGGCAAACATTTTGCCAACATCTAACCACTTTTCATAGCCAACAGTGTAAGGAATGGTTGGCATAATGTTGCGCCAACTAAACTTTCCCTGGCTTTCCAGATCTCCTAATTTACTCATTACGGGTACCCATAATGAAATATCTCAGAGAAGATTACCTTCTACAAATGTTACAAGTTACTATAGTATGTTCATATTAGCAACTTTCAAACATAGTAGCAGGATTTGAATTGGAAATTCATATATAAAATAAATACGTTGGTTTGGCTATTATGTATTCAGTGAGACTTGATTGTTATTATTAACGATTGATAATACAATTTCCTTTATAATATTTCAATTTCTCCGTTTTTGTTGTATTGTACAACTGAGAAACATGATTTCCTGCAAGAAATCAGCATTGCTAGCCACAATTATTTCAATTAGACCTGCATTAAGTGATAAACACAAATCTTGCCTGAAAAGTTCGGAATGCTGCACTCGTATGAAAGGTATACAAACCTGCTGTTCTGCTAGAATTTCACAGCATTTCAAGACTTTTTTCAAATTGGCTAGCAAAAGTACCCACAGTGTACGTAAACGTTTTGCAGAATATTCACTGTGAATGTAATGTGGGAATAGCTGTTATTAAAAGAATTTTTAGGTTGACTTGATACCAAAATGACCAGCTTAGTATTTTTCTGGTGGTCCACTGTTGGGCAAATTTGGGCCGCCTACCGTTTGCCAACCGGAAACAATGTCAGAGTTATAGCAACCCATCATATCGCGTACAAGTCCGTTAGCGAAATGTTACATGCTTCCCCGGGCTTTGATAAGAAAGCCCGGGTGATCCAACTTGCTTCTTTTCAAGCGTTCTAATTGATTTATGTGCTTGGCCGGCCACTTGGCTGCTCAAGTTTCTTTAAGTAACGCTATTAATAACATGAAATACCAATTTAACAATGACTGCAGTCATAGCTGGTGCTAGTGGTCGCCTTGTCCTTCCCCACTGAAGAAGTCATGCGAATAGTCGGCTAATTAGCCATGCCCAAGATTGTTGATCACAGAGATTATGTTCGTTGATTTACATGAAGAGGTTGGTCTTCAGACTGTAACCCAGTTGTTCACCTTATGATACCCGGAATCAAGTGTTGCCAGGTTGGGCCAACCATAGGTTGTAGACCGACTTTTAAGTGTCCTTCAGGTTCAGCACAACAAATGAGGGATGACTTTCAATTTAAACAAGAGGGCAATCCACGGAGTTGCTTATCTCATCGCCAGCACAGGCACTGTGCTGAGCCGTATAACGAGAGGACGCACATCAATGTGGAATCACAGAGCAACATATATCCTTCTCTATGTGTGGAATATAGATAGTTCTCAGTGACGTCACAGCTAGGGGTTAGCAACCGCCATGTCTGAGGGCAAGCCTGTACACACATGCCGGGGTTGCCCTCAGACATGGCTGAAATAATACGCGTGAAAAGCCACAATATCGGGCGGGAAGTGCTGATCATGCTCTGTTCAGTCGTTTTGAAAGCAAACAGACAGATGTCTTACAAAAGTATGAACACTTGTTATTTTGAAACATTGTAAATTTAAGGAGTATCACTCCTCAATAGATTTCACTTAAAAGAAGAACTTTATTTCTTCCTTGCCGCATTTTGCATTGCATTAAGTGCACTTGAAAATGTACGCACAATGGCACGTTTGAAGCTCAGTTCATGGGCTTATTTATTGGTGAGTTTTTATTGAATTTTCAGGTAAGGCACTTTCAAATGAGCCTTTAATATCTTACGCACTCACAACGGGAAATCAACTAGCGCGTTTGTTTCCGGAGCGCGCAAAAGTGTCAAGTCAAGTATTCCGGATAAAACACAGAGAACGTTATCCTGCGTGTGCACAACGCTCACACAAGCCACGCTATTTTAGGAATGAAATTTCCTGTGTGTACCTATTATTATACGCACATCACCGAATAAAAAAGCGGGTATGTCAAATCCACACTTCCACTCCCATATTTGCGTCTCCATGAGGATTCAAGCTCCGTAACAGTGTAGGTATAGGACTTTGGCATCTATACTTATAATAGACCTTATGCATTGACATCACACTGGCGTCATTTTGGGTGAAAACAATGAAGCACACGTCTGAAACGTGCACTCACGGCGTAGATTTCGCCGCACGTGTACGATTGGTTACAAATCAGCTGTCTGCATTTACTGGTGTAACTTGCAATGATACACGCTTTTCCTTCATTTTCCTCCAAACCAGGGAGCACTTTCTCCTTTGTGACATCATATGCATAAAGGTCTATATCTTTGAAAAGATAACACACAATGCGCCGATCGCGGATGGTGCACTGCAATGGCGTAGCTAGATATTTTTTTGCGCGGGTAGGGGTGGGGGGCGGGCAAAACAAAAACTTTCCGACAGATTATTATCTTGAAGTAATGATGTACTATCCAAAGATATTATAAGCATAGATTCCAAACTTGAAATGGCCCGCTGAATCTTCATGGAGGCCAAAATACCAGGGCGGAAGTGCTGATCACTGTTCAGTCGTTTTGAAAACAGTTAGACAGATTAAAGTCTTGCGCAAGTGTAACTACATGCTAATTCGGAACATTCTTAAATCTAAGAAATAATCACTCCTCAATATATCCCATTCACAGTCAAGTAATGCTTCTTCCCCGTGCCATGTCAAGCAAACACTCTGTCATGAACGCACAATGACTGTTTTGAGTCCGTAATCTATAAATAGGTCAGTTACCATGGTCTCGTCAAAAACGCTGTTAAAAATGTGCGTCGACTTCTTGCAAGCATTTGACGGGAACGCAATTAGCGCGTTCTTTTCGGCGCCGTAGTGAGTTTCACGTAATTTAGATAAATGCACAGAAAAAGGTATATTGCACGTATGAAACGCGCTGTCAAAGCGCACGTGGGTCAACCTGTTTATAACAATGGCGTTGTCCGTAACGCGTTCTTTTTTCGTACGCAGATCGTCGAATAGAACGGCGCACTTGTCAATTCCACACTTCCGCCCCAATATTTGCCTCTCCATGAGGAGTCAATTTCCGTAAAAGTGTAGGTATAGGAGTGTGGAATCTATGCTTATAGTATCTTTGGTACTATCTAAGCGTAGCGCCACCATCATATGGCGTGTATTTCGCGGAAAAAATTAGATTAAAATATCTCCGAGATTGCCTTAAATGACACTTCCAGGACTTGTCAGTAACCATTTCCATGTGTATTTCTGCTTAAAAACATAAGAAGTGTTGTAAGTAAACCCCTAAGAATATAATTTTAGGTACTATTTTCCGTTGTAAGAATTTTTAATTAAGGTGGTAAAAATTTCCGACAGAGACTAGAAATTTCCTACAGCGGCCTCCGGAGGCTTTGTGGGAGGGGGGCGACCGCCCCCTGGCGCACTGATCTGGGTAGGATCTACATACATAAACAGATCAGTGTGACCGTGTTTGAGGCGTCTGCACGGGTATTAGTTTCCCTTCATGCGCCCTTTTGTTGTTGTGCAAAAAGAACGCCTTCAGTGCACTATACAGAAAATATGTGCACGTAATACGATGTGCATACTTGCTCGTGTTAGCATGCACATCATTGGAATGAATAGTCCGTACCAAAAATATTACAAGCATAGATTCCAAATTTAGAATGGCGTGTTGACTCCCATGGAGCCCAAAATATGGGGCGGAAGTGCTGATCACTGTTCAGCAGTTTCAAAAAGCACAGGCTACAGGGAAATGAATGTCCTACAAAAGTATTAATACTATTTCGGAACATTGTAATGTAAGAAGAATCATTCCTCAACACTAAATTACAAGAATTACAAGAAGTTTAATTCTTCCTGACAGCATTTCAAATAAGTACACTTGAACATGAACGCACAATGACTGGTTTAAAGTTCACACACTTCCTATATCTTTAAGTAACGCACTTTTATATGCGCGTTTAATTTCTTACGCCCTCACAACGGGAAATCAACTAGTGCGTTTGCTTCCCAAGAGCGCAGAAGTGTGCGTCAAGTATTTCGGATAATACACAGAGAAAAAATGTATTCGGTGCCTATAGAACGCGTTGTAAAAAGACACGCACGCTAACCTTTTTTTAACAATGAAATTTCTGTAACGTACGCGTTTTTGTTTCCTACGCAGATCGCCGAACGGCGTGCATGTCAAATTCACACTTCGATATTTGCGTTTCCATGAGGAGTCACTGAGCGTAACAGTGTAGGTATAAAAGTTTGGAATCTATGCTTATAATATCTTTGGTCAGTACTGGTAACAAGCGCGTCTATACTGTGTACTGTTGACTGTACGTTGCTATCATCAGTGTTAAGTCTTTGTGTACTGAGACACTAAAAAAATGTGATTCGTCACAAAAATTGATCTTTGACCTTGGTAGCCATGGCAACCATATATTTTGGTAGCATTAGACACGTTCATCTTATGTGTGAAGTTTCATGTATGTGGAATGTTTTCTTCTGGAATTATATTAAAAATACTAAAAAATGTGATTTTTTACGAAAATTGGCCTTTGACTTCCTGTCACGTGACCTTTGACCTTGGTTGCCATGGTAACCATATATTTTGGTAGTATTAGACACATTTATCATATGTGTGAAGTTTCATGTATGTGGAATGTTTCCTTCTGGAATTATACTTAAAAAACTAAAAGAAATGTGATTTTTCACAAAGAATGATCTTTGACCTTCACTCACGTGACCTTTGACCTTGGTAGCCATGGCAACCATATATCATGGTCGTATTAGGCAGGTTCATCATATGTGTGAAGTTTCATGTATGTGGAATGTTTCCTTTTGGAATTATATTAAATATACTTAAAAAATGTGATTTTTTACCAAAATTAACCTTTGACTTCCTGCCACGTGACCTTTGACCTTGGTTGCCATGGTAATCATATATTTTGGTATTATTTGGCACATTCATCATATGTGCGAAATTTCATGTATGTGGAATGTTTCCTCCTGGAGTTATACGTAAAATACTGAAAAAATGTGATTTTTCACAAAAATTGACCTTTGACCTTATTTCACGTGACCTTTGATCCCGGTCGCCATGACAACTATATATTATTGTGGTATTGGGCAGGTTCATCATATGTGTGAAGATTCATGTATGTGGAATGTTTCCTTCTGGAATTATACTAAAAAAACTAGAAAAATGTAACTTCTCACAAAAATGGATCTTTGACCTTGGTTGCCATGGCAACCATATATTTTGGTAGCATTAAACTCGTTCATCATATGTGTGAAGTTTTGTGTATGTGGATTGTTTTCTTCTGGATTTATACTAAAAATACTAAAAAATGTGATTTTTTACGAAAATTGGCCTTTGACTTCCTGTCACGTGACCTTTGACCTTGGTTGCCATGGTAACCATATATTCTAGTAGTATTAGGCACATTCATCATATGTGCAGTTTCATATATGTGGAATGTTTTTTCTTCTGGAATTATACTAAAAATATTAAAAACCGTGACTTTTCCCAAAAAGTCACTAATTTGACCTCTGACCTTTGACCTTTTCTGCCGAAAGTCACTTAGACACAAGTTTATACTCTGAGGTACCTACCCACGAAATTTCAAAAGAATCGGTCTGGCCCACAAGGAGGAGTTCATGGAACACTTTTCCCCTTAAAATGTTAATATCACGTGGCTTTTGACCTTGGTTGCCATGACAACCATATATTTTTGTAGTGCCAGACACTCTTATTATATGTGTGAAGTTTCATGTTAATGGGATTTTTTTCTTGGAGTTATTATAAAAAGAGTGATTTTCACATAATTTGACCTTTGACCTCTGACCTTTGACCATTACCTCCGGGGGTCAATGTAGAACTGGGGTTCCACCTGGGGCACCTTCCCACCAAATTTGAAGAAAATGGGCTTTACCATTTTGGAGATATTAAGAGAACAAAACTGGACACACACACACCCATGCCCACATCATGGCCTACACAGCTTTGCGCACCCATACGCACATTCATTGCCTTACGGGATACTAGGAAAGGACTCCGCAAGGAATTCACGGGATTTCCCCATCAGCTTGGCTGACCTCCAACTAACCCAGCAGACGTACGTGGCTGGAGGGCGGGCTGCTTGCCAAGGAAGGCACGTATACACACACGGACACGTTTTGACCCCTCCCTCCGTTATGGACTTTTGGTCACCCTGGGGTACCCTACCATTGGTTAGGACTTTAGACTAGTAAGTTGTGAAAATTAACTGTTACCATGGCAACGGTTGTTATTTCTGCTGGCATTGCCGAATATAGACCAACAGGTCAAGTGACTACAATACCTCATCCTCCTCACGGAGCGATGAGATAACAATTAATCTTTAATCCACTTACGCTGTTTTATATTTAACATGGTAATATCACAGATAAGTTCAAGGGGATGAATTTTGAACCTCGATTTGATGATTCGACAGGTCTATACATCAGTCTCTTATACTGGTTTATTACGGTATTACTGTAAAGGGCCTATAGAAATTTCAATAGTTTTAAGTGTTGGTCTGATGTTGGTTAGAATACATGATGCCCAACAGTTGGTCACTTAAAACTGGCTCAACGTTGGTAGGCCTATATTACATAATGCCCAAGGGTTGGCTAAACACAGCGGTTTCAATGTTAGTTTAACACATAAGGACCAACGGTTGGTTTCATGTGGTTCGATGTAGGTTAAATGTAAAACATCCAACAGCTGGCTACTTGAAGTTGGGTTAAGTGTTGGTTAAACGCATGATGCCCTACAGTTGACCTATAAATGTTGGTCAAATGATGGCAATACAAGTAATTTCCAATTGTTGGCTGCATATGGTTGGTCAAACGTTGGCTCTGCTTTTATTTGCCTACACAACATAATACCAACTGTTGCCAACGGTTGCCAGCATATTGGCACACTACAACGCCAACGCTATGTGCTATCTGGGCACTTCGGTCTCAACTAAGCTGATCTCCTGGCATGTCACATAGTCTACACACAGCACGCTGGTCTATTAAATTTAAAATTCTGCCATTGTCAACTAACGTCTCATGCACGCTGCACTACCGGGTGACTACTAAACAGGTAACCAGGCATGAGTGGGTTCGTGCGAGTCATCATTACGTGTCTGCCCTTCGCTTCCGAATCACACAAACAGGAAAAGTGTGGGTGGTAGCCGTTTCGACTGTGTGCATTGGCTAAGTATGCCCAGCGTTGTGTTGTTGCCTTGTCGTTTTACTGCACAGGTTACAGTAGTATCTCTGTGTTACAGACTGTGGTCAGTTAAGTAAAGGCTAAGTTTCGTCACAATATCACATTTTAAGGAACGTGGCGTTGGATCGTGGCAGTCGTTAAGTTTCCAGCTGGAAGTGTTTCATGTACTACCTCTGAGGAGTGTTATAAACGTGAGTGCATCTAACGTAAGTGTACATTGAAATTTGCAGTTCCTTTTAGTCTTAACTAGAGAATTTTTACGACTACGAACTGAATTGTTTTCTGGTCTAAAAATAATGTTGAAGTCTAACTACTTTAATGACGTATATTTCTAAACAGTGTTACTTCTCTGTAGCGTAGCTAGAGGGAAATAATCTGTGCATGACATACCTACACACATTCGGAGTCGATGAATATGTAATTATTTTATTTGGCATCCACCAAATCCTCACATTTTGTTTTTTCATGTGTCACATTTTTAGTCTCGAAACATATGCATGTCATGCATGATATCATGGTCAAAAGGTTAGGGTTAAGGGGGAGACATGAAATAACGTTAGGGTTTAAGGTGTCTCGAAACTTCAAATCATGCATGATATCATGTGAGGATACCAACACTCCCCCTAACTCTCATACATGGATACGCCCTTGTAGTTTCTACCTGCAAACTGGCCAACGCACAATCACTATCACCCAGCTGGCGGATGATGCAAAACTGTTAGGTATAGCCTATTACTTTACAGTTCATTGTAGATAAAAAGGGATAAACATGCTCAGTATAAAATGTGATATAGGGGCTATTATGTCAAAACTTATTTATCAAGATTAAACCAGAAGACATTTATTGTAGGCGTTGCTGAATGGGCCTTGTGCACATGACGTTCACAGTTTTAGAATCCGTGGTGCGCTTGCGCTGGTGACAGGCATGCAAATAGGACGAGTGTTGTTTATAGATCCCAAGCCACTTGCCTTCGTTTACGTTTCACTGCACTCTAAAACAAGTTGGTTAAAAAGGGTTGGGTAAAATTCAAAGTGCCCAACCTGGGCAGTTTGGTAACCAACAAAGTGGCAAAACAGATTAACCAAGTGGGTTGGTTAACCTTCAGGTTGGGTAAAGTCCATCTCTCTTGCAATATTACCCAGGCTGGTAAAAGTTAACTGATTTGCGCGCCAAACGTACGTACACAATTAATGAAAAGGTACTTTACTATACTGCAGTATACGGACGGTACGTACGTACCTACGTACACTTGTACTCGCAGCCGACCGAGGGCAAAAGAACCGAAAAACCTATTGACCAACTAGTGGTGAAATGGTTTCAGTGAATTTCTTTACCCAACACTGGTTAAATGTATCGCAAATTAATTCTTTTAATAACACCCATTTCTAAATTTTTACATTCACAATTAACATTTTACAAAACGTTTACTTACACTGTGGGAATGTTTGCTACAACAATTTGAGAAAATTGCATGTTTAAAATGCTGTAAAATGTTTATATACCTATCCTTTGGATGGAGCATTCCGAATTTTTCAAAAGCAATTTGTGTTTAAATATCCTTTATTGCAGGTCTCATTGAAATAAATTGAAGCTGGCAATTGTGAATTCTTGCATAAAATCATGTTTCTCAATTGTACAATACAGCATAAAAGGAGAAATTGAAATATCGCGAAGAAAATTGTATTATTAATCGTTAATATTAACAAACAAGTCTCACTGAAAATATATAATAGCCAAATCATAACATTCATTTATATATGAATTTCCAATTAAAATTCTGCTACTTTCAAAAGTTGCTAGTAGGACTTTAAACTGCATCCGGTTGTGGAGTTTGTTTAAGCGTGGGAATAATGAGGTTACATTGTGGGTGGTTGTCGGTTGCGTTTTGCTCCGGTCCGGTTTGGGATCTTTGCTCCTCAGTGCCTGTTTGTATATGTACTCAAAAAGCTCAGTGGCTAGCATTAGCAATGCCGGTAGCTTTTAAAACTAACCCGGTTGGGTAACTTGTTTTACCCAACCGTTGGTTCCGCATGCTTCCTAACCGGAATTGGGTAATAAATTACCCAACTTGGTTGGTTAAATGTTTTGCCTAAAAGATGGGCAAAATTTTTGCCCAATTGGATGGGCAAAATGTTTGCTCAATTCGTTGGGCAAATGGTTGGGCAATGTTTTTGCCCAACTAATGAGTAAAACCCTTAACGAACTAAGTTGGTCAATATTTTACCCAATTCCGATTAGGAGGCATACGGAACCAACGGCTGGGTAAATTTTTGCCCAGGTTGGGCAATCATTTTTAAGAGAGTGCGCAATGTGCACTGCGTGTATAAGTCAGCGTGTGAAATGCAGTGTGGGCTGTATAATAAAGAGTAAACAAAGAGTAAAATGGGCATATCTTTCTCATTTAAGATGCAATTCCCTCAAGTTTGGCATCAAATGAAAGAGAAAACTAAGCCAAACAATCTCGTACACCATAAATTACAAAACAATAGTGATTTGTATGGGTATTCTATGAAAAGAAAACACCTTATGACATCATCTAATTTGCATATTTGCATACATAATAAGATTTATTTACAAAAATAAAACGTTCGTTCAAATTTCCCATCTTTGCTCTTTACAAGGATATACAGGTTTTTACACAAAATGTTCTTCTAAATTAACCAAAAACTTCCTGAAAGTATTCCTCCTTTAAAACACTGAAGTAACTTACGGACGCCCGTACCGTCAGTCGGAGGCGTGGTGCGATTGTACCATGTGATATTTCGCTGTCTGTTTCTTTTTGGCTTTTTCGTTTTTTCCTCGTATTTTCGTATTTAAGGTTGTAGTCATAGCCGCTGTCGTTACGTTCCTGGTAAATGTGTTTAGCTCCGTTAAATTCTGCTTCTGATGAGGATATTTCTGACAGGCGTCTGTTAATGCCTTTTGGTATTAACAGACAGCGAAATCATCACATGGTACAACCCGCCCTACGACAAAAACATGAAAATAAGTATGCGCCAAAAAATTCCCAGAGATCGTCAACAAATGCTTCCCCAAGGATCACCCCCTTCATAAAATATGCGACAAAAATACTATCAAAATTTCATACGGCTGCATGCAGAACACCAAAACCATCATCCAGGGAGAAAACAAAAGGAAAATTAGACAGAAGAAAAAGACATCGATCAAAAAGAAGAAAAGAAATGCAACTGCAGATTCAAACAAAATTGCCCCCTCAACAGGGAATGGCATTCTGTGAACTGCAGGTACTCCATGGTCATGTTTGGTACGAAGGAAAAGTTGACACTAACTAGAGTTCTGTGATTCATTTCTTCAAGGGTTGGACAAACTCACTATGATACATTAATTGATATCAAGTTCATCAACACTGAACACTTGTAGCACTGACTGACTCCAATTCTAAGAACCTTCAAAATCTGAAAAAAGGGACAACCCTCCCGTTAGACCCCTCCCCGGGACGACGGTTCGAAACAACGTTCGCCCCCCCCCCTACAGCTGAGAACAACTTCCAGCGACTTTGTTTCATACAATGTTTGATACCCCTTTTTGTCAACATCTATTATATGATATCGGAAATGCAAAGGAAGTTGGGTTGATACTACCCTCCACCAACATCGAACGGATAGCAAAATGTTTACAGGGATGACCCACGGATCCAGCATTATTTGAGTGGAGTATCATACACATTTATTCTCGGCTGGCTCCTAGAGACGGCTAAGGTTGTTAAAGGTTGCTTTAAAGTCCCTTTCATTTACCACGAGGTAAAAAAGTCGGAACGCCTAACACTACAGGCCATTTTTTCATCCTTCAGCTATATTAAATTCCCAATTAGCTTTGTTAGCTGCTAACAAAAAGAACTGGTCAAAGTTAAACGATTTCAGTTTCTTATGGCATCGTATCGTGACGACTCGCGCCTGATTTGAAAGGGCCTTACCCATTGAGGGTTAAAAAGTATTACGTGGAGCTTCGATCCAACTTATCTTGTGTAGTGACCTTACACTGGAATGTAATCAACAGCAGTGCGGTTGATCAATTTTGCTGTAGCAAGCCGCGCCAGACGACATGGTGTCATCGCATGTGTGGCAGGTTCCCAGATTTCCTGTCTCTCCTCTCTGAAATGAAAAACAAACTGATGCGTTTCAATTCGATCCCAAGTCAGTTTTGGGGTAATTAAATGTTAATTTCGTATGAAAAGGCGATTTCTACATATGGATATTCCCCCTTGATAGTACTTATGCATTGCATGTACTCTTCTCAAATGACATACACTGAGTGATAGTTATTAAAAAAAAAAAACATCGACGAGTTTTGATCATAACGACATCCCATACGTGACCATTTCTCACACTGACTTTTTTAATTGTCAGCCGGAGGGGAGAGCGGGGTTTGTTGCAACACTTTTTGCATTTTTTGCCCTCAATGCCATAATAATGCCAGCTGTTTATTGATGTTTGGGCATGTAATAGCTAAGAACCTGACTAGCCTGATAACACAAGATTGTGTATACATACCTATCACAGTAGGCTACAGGGAGCTGAAATTGGAGCAATCATGTTGCAATTTACCCCTTGTTGGGGTAAGTTGCATCACGTGTGGGGGCACATTGCAACATGCTTCTACTTTATGACATGTACAACTTTAACTGAAGGTAATCATAAACTGATAACACTACTGGAATTTTGCACATATATTTTCACAAAAACAAACCAGTTACAAAAGTTTAAGCAAAATTTCCAGAGAATTTCCAAGATCGTCATCTGAGGTCACCATAGGTCAAGAAGCAAACTTTTCCAATAATTTTCAAGATCCAAGATCCATTGGAGGTCAGAGGTTATTGGACGTCATATGAGGTCAAAGACCAAAGCATTAAAAAACAACGATATTTCAAGCCGGTTGGTGGATACGGTAAAATTAGGAAGTGGGCGGTACCTCCAAATTGTGTCCAGCGTTTTGTTACCAACGAAAAGCTAGGGCTGTATTTTTGTATCGTTCCAAAGATATAATTGTAGAATACAACATTTGTTTTTTCACAAGCATAACTGTAATAGCAGTAATTCTGATTTTAAGTACCTAGTTATGAACAAGTGTAAAGGATGATGTGACTACAGCATGATTAGAAATATTCATATTACGATTTGTTTATGGCGTAGTGGAAAGTGCTCGGTTTTTCATACAGACGGCCCGTTTTCGAATCCTTTTCAAGACACTCCCTTTTTTTCTTTTTTGTAATATTTGCTGGGGTTCAAAGTCGATTTGAGGTCAACAGAGGTCAAATTATTAAAACATCGTAAACTGATTTCGTCAAGAAAGATAAATTCGAGGGATAAACCTCAGTGCAACAAAGCATCTCCATTTGGCAAGGAATCACTAAGCCTCTGGGCATTCTGGTCTAAATTATGAGATTTCGAAATAAACGAATATTTAGATACATCTTACAAGGCTCGATCCGGGAGATATTTTAGGAACTATATTCTTAGTACATTACGTACCGATCGATAGTGACCCTCCGGCCAGAAAGTGTTATGATAAACTCCGTAGTCCCCACGCAAACATTCATTTCAAGGTGAATGTTCCCACCGAATCTGGCATGAATTTATTATTTACTCTGCATGGCCCAGGCAGGATTTTCTATATGGCAGAAAATAATGATCAAATTGTTATACTCGTCATTGTATATTTAGTGTGCCTTATATTAAATTGACAAAAAAGTACGTATATGTTTCACCATCAATGTTTTACCTTTATATTTAAGTTTCTGAAGTTTCGCTCCCGTTGTTGCAAGGGAGCGTCGCCCTGGGCCCTACTTACTAGGGGCCATACGGAGGGCTCCTAGACACCAGACACCACGCTGTTTTTTGGGAGGCTTCGCGTTCCTGTTGCCTCGTTTAGTCATTTGAAAATGAGACATTTCCCTCTCGCACAAACTGACTTGCCTGTTTGTGGCCGGCGAAATTTTAATGGTGAAGAGTGTAGCCAGCCAACAAAAACAATTAAGAAGCCCTGATCTAGTCCACTGTAAGTTAAACTGGTCGTTACGATTTCCTTGGTTTAACGATAACAATCATTTTTACTTTTAACACTCCAGAAACACTACAGAAAACTCAACAGAACGAACAAAAACCGAATTGTTTACGTATGATACCTGTGTGCTGGACGTGGTAGCTCAGACCACCATGGCGACGTCTTACAGAGAAAATTCTATTTATGACTGTCCAATCTGCTGTGAGAGATACAGGTGTCCGAAAATAATTTCATGTGGTCATAGTTTCTGCCTCAGTCCTTGTCTCCGTAACTTGATGCAATCGGATACTCCTAACTGCCCTCTCTGCAGGACTTCAATTCAACTACCTTTATCGGGTAAGGTGGAAGATTTGCCGACAAACTTTGCCTTACAATCGGTAGTCGAAGTGTCTATACCGAAGAATGAAGTTCATCGTACCGTCCAGGTGATCCAAGAAACCGTTCCATTCAAACAGAAGGGTTGTGGAAAGCATAGCGAAAATTTTGTGGTGTACTGTGAGGTGTGTTCAGAGCTGCTGTGCCAAAAATGTCTTAACGAGAGTCATAACAAGGGCCACAATACATTAGCAATACAAGACGCTGTTGATAAATATTGCGCTATATTAGTTCCTGTTGAAAAAGATCTGGTGGCTCTAAGCAAAAAATCGGATGAAATTTTTAGTACATTGAAAGAAGCCAAGAAGAAGTGCAGAGCAGAGGCCGATTCCGTAAGGGCTAAGATAGATGAATCTGCAGAAGCACTGATTCAGAAGGTTAGAGAAGGTGCCAGGGAGCTTCATGTCGTCGTTGACGAAAAGGAAGGCAATGCGATAAAGACACTTGAGGAAATAGAAGCAAAGGGAGCAGAACTATCACTGTTCTTGGACTACACACATAACACATGTGAAAGACTGAAGAGTGAATTACAGGATCTAGACTTTAGAAGGAGAAACGCAGTTCATAGTATTTCCAACAAGATCGGAAGCATCTGTAAGGATATTTCAGAGTTAGCGGAATCAGCTAATCAAGATCCATGTTCTATTCTGTATGAACCTAACCAATCTCTAATGAGCATTCCACTTGGAAAAGTAATCGATAAGTTTGAAGGTATAAAATCACATACTTTATCATTTAGAAAAGTAAAACAACTATCATGTATTGTACCAAAAGATAGTGCTTACAAGCAGTTTTGCTTCTTGAGCCCTAATGATGTAATATTTACGTTTGAGTATACTTTTTTTATGGAAATGTTCAGCCTACATTTCACGCGTCTCTCAGGACAATCCAAAATCGGATTTGGCGAAGTTTCCATTGAGGGGAAAACTTCCAGTATAAGCTTATCATCAACTGTAAGACACAACGCAAGAACAATTGCTGTCTGCACCAATTATGAAGTCGCCAAGTTTTCATTTAAAATGTATGAACAATCTGTTGTTCAAAACGGTGTTGCAACCTTAGAGGACGCTCTTTTATACAGAGTGAGGGCAGTATCATTGGACGAATGGGGTCGTGATATTTACGCTTTATTAAACGATGGCGTAACTATCAAACGGTTCAAATTTCCCTCAAACATAAGCGAAACTTTTTATATGAGACTTGAAAATGAAGTTAACTGTACAAACTCACGTTTATTTCATGTTACTAACTTTGGCATGGTAATTTGTGAGGACGGTAAAGAAGAAATCATGTTTTACGAGAAAGCCAAAACGTCCACGGCAACACGTATTATAACAAAACCCTCGGGAATAGCTTTCGGGAGTCCCGTTTGTATTGCTTCACGGGCGAAAGACAAGAAATGGTTCGTACTTTGGAGGAACCAGAACGCCTTCTCGGTTTCTTCCCTCATTTACCAGTATTCATCCTCATTTGATGAGGAGTGTCTTCTCCTCAGAGTAGAAGGAAAAGTAGAATCATTCTGCTTTTTCGGAGAGGATTATTTGGCGATAGATTCAGTTCATAAGGGGAAAGTGTCGGTATCTGTTTATTTCGTAGAAAGGGGCAATCAGTGAACTGGAATGGGGTAATGAAAAGTAAAAGGGCACACCTGCTTTCGGTTAGGAACTGAGAAGATTCTTTGAATATGCTACCTTGAATAAGCTCAGTTTCCTGTAAGGGTGTGAAAGCATTTAATATATCTTGTAGTAATTTACTTCAATGCGCAGGCCACCAAAAAGACAATGATGATGTCTTACTCAAGGGCTCTCCATCTCACAGACAGCTGTAATTTTAAAACTTTAATAGTCATTTGCGTAAATTATTGTGAACCTTTCAAGGCCCTTATTTATCTCTAATAGCAACATTCTGTTTCACCAACACTGTCTACTGAACGCAGCTTTACAACATGAGTGGCGCCGGCACGGGGGGATGAGTAGGCGTACAACCGGTACCCCTTCGATATCCGAAGATTGTCGTTGTTTTCTTAAACGAACTCAAAAGGCGTTAAACCTTAAGCTGTAGATTTTCTGTAAGGGGTAGATTTTGGTGTGTTTCGGACTAAATAGTGGACTTGTTTTGATCATTACTTATCAAAAATCGTTTGCAAACTATGGAAATATTTTGTAAATCTTTGGTAAATTATTAAAATTTTCGTGCCCGTAGGACGCTCTAACTCTGGGCAGTATATTTTCTTTAATACCATCCAAAACGTATTTGTTGAAAGGTGCGGGGCTAGTAACGACTCTAACGCAAATTTAGCTTCACGCGCAATTGGCACGATTTACAGTCCATGCCTGATGACCATTATCAGTATGGAACAGCACGAAATTTTTTCAGCGAGAACTATTTCCCGAAACTATACGTGCAAGTACAGCCGCAGACTTGCATCAAATAGCGATTTTGTGGAAATCATGTATTATGAGCAACATTTGAAGCATGATGTATTAAGCATAAGTATATTCCTCATTACACAAGCTTGTTGAAGGGTCATAAAATGCATTTACGAAGTGAGAATAAAAATTATGAAACATACTTATGAATTCTCTACCCTTTTGTTATACTTTAATTTACTCCCCCTTTCGATCATTCCCCATTAGAAGCTGCTTATTTGGATTCTAGTTTAAAAGTAGTAAATTTTTGTTATTTTTTTAAATGCTTGGTGTGCTCCCCTGTAGGAGCAGTTGGATGTCAGTTAAAAGCTTAAGTCCCGTCATTTATTTATGATTATCCCAGAGCTTCCAGAAGGTCCTATACCTGTCTCAAGGTACCCGAATTGGATGTTTGCCGTGCCACATCTAGAATATCACTAAATTATGGTAATTTCTTAATATGAAATAAGTTGGAAACTTTGCTAAAGATAGGACCAAGGTGCACCGAAGCCACCTTAAACGAGCAAAATCCCCCCTCACTCCCGACTGCACCCTCTGCGTTAGGTTACAAAGAAAAGGTCCAATCGGGTGCAGAAGTACCGTAGATACGCATATGCAGGCTTTGCACCAAGTTTTGGGGTTTAATTGGCATGATTACGACATCATTTTCTGTAGTGTCCCACCCCCACTTTGAAAGTCTGTGCAACACGTTCCCTCGAAATGTACACAGCTTACCTTAAATGCGTATTCCGGTGACGTAGTTGATGTCCTCAAAACTACAGCAAAACTGATCCGTTTAGGCCGTACAAAAGGTGTCTCAATACCATGTTCCGTTTCGCAGATTCCAATTTTGAAACAAGTGCTATTTTTCAGTGTAGGCACTGTATGATGGCAAACTGTTTATGTCATTCGGACAAATTGATCGGGGCTTATTGCCCTATGGTACTGTTGAGGGAATAAAGGTGACATGTGAAGCTATAAGGCGCAGCATGCGGGAGGTTTGGAGCCTTAAACCCAGGCCCGTAGCCAAGGGGGCCAGGGAGGCAAAGTCCCCTGAAAAATTTTTCACCCCCTAGAAAGTTTCAAGTTGCCATTGACCCCATACATCTTTACACATTTGGCCGCCTGAAAATTTTTTTAGCCCCCCCTGGAAGCCATTTCGCCCCCTTCAGTATGTTGTATCTTGTCTGGCTACGGGCCTGCTGGAACCTGGTCAGATCACAGTAAGTTGGTTTCCATCCAAGAGTAATCTAGGACTTTCCCACCTGACCTAAACTTTCAAGAGAAACCAGTCTTAATCTAAATTCTGGAGTTGGTTAACCACTCGACGTGAAGTTGTATTTTATAAGCCATAGCTTCCTTCATATATGTGGTTGCGTAGGTCGTAAAACAAATGGACATATCAGCGCCTGAATTGTTATATTTTACTAAGTTGACATAACTGTGTGTAATATTTGAGAAGTTGGTTTGCTATTTTATATAATGGTATATTTTAAGTTGTATGCTAGATCTACCCACTTAAACATTTCAACATTATCGAATTTCAAAGACAAATCAAGTATTTAATCAAAACGAAAAACAAAATTTAACGACTCCTAGGTATATGCTCAAATTGCTTCACATTATGCAACCCCAAAAGAAGGGGGAAAACCTTGAGGAACTGTACAGAAGAAACCAATATTCAAAAAGGACTGTCTTTAGCTAGGACTCCAGCTTTGCTACAAGCTTTGTACATGTGTCAGTTTTCTTTTTTTTTCCTTAAATATAAATGCATTCTAGAAAACCCAAAAGAAAGTATGGTTTGCTATAAAAGAGCTGCTATATCCCCAAAACACTGATTGGCATTAACAATTTCTCTTTTTTTATTTTCTTATAATTGATGGTACATGAAAATTACTTTTACAAGAGCCAGATGGATCTTTTGATGGGTAATTTAGCTGCCGTCGGTTTCACTCTAAGCCCAGATGTGTACTTGCGTCCGGAGAGACCAAACATGGAAAAGGAAACTCATTCCGTGTTTTCCTACTTCCTTGTGTGTTGGTAAAAATGTTTCTTGAAAATGATTAGCGAAACATGCGGTTACGTGTGAGCATGCGTTTCCTGATCTGCTTTTTGCTGAACAAGCTGAGAGTAGTAAACTCCTACCTTTGAAAATGGCGACTTTTATAAAATCGTTTTGGTTCCCATTTTCAGAAAATTTATAAATTAAAGTGCGATTCGAAAAAGCTCTGTCTCTTCGTCGTTTCTTCCCCTGAGTATTTTAATACTTATCAACTGGTAAGCATGACAATTAAAGTGTACCTAAAGTCAAAAATTTAAAAAAATACATGTTAAAAAGCTTGAAAAGTGTATCCAAATGGTCCAACTTTCATCTTCACAGGACATTCCTTAACTGGGATATAAAATGTTGAAGCTTTTTCACTTAATTTAAAATGGTAAATTGCGCAATAATTTGCGATGTCATTTGTACTACTCAAGTAACCCTCTTTGTTTTACTTTGTTTTTTTCGACAGCCACTGCACCTTGTGCCAAAATGTGATCACTGTTACTGTTATAGAGTGACTTGGCTATATTAGCCCTCTGCGCACAACATGCTATACAAGGGAACAGTAAATGATTCAAGTTCATATACATCTTAATTTCAAAAGAAAACAGAAGCAAGCAGTGGCGGCACTAGGGTTTTAAAAGTGGGGGGCAAATGGAGGGCAAAAGAAAATGTTGCAGCAAAATTTTCGTAGCGCAAAATCGAGCGCGAAGCGCGAGTTTTAGTAGATGGGGTCCAGGGGCCCGCCCTAGAGCCCCTGGTGGGGTCCAGGAGCAAAGCCCCCGGAAGCTTTGACGTTTTAGCATATCTCTGGGTGAAAAATTAAGTCTCAGGACTGGATATATTTTGGTTCATAATGCATCATCAAATGCAAAGATTCCAAATAGTTTTAATGTATTAGGCTATTCCTCCCGCCAGGCAACTATACTTTTAGGCGGGTGGGGTCCAAGGGCCCGCCTTAGAGCTCCTGGTGGGGGTCCAGGGGGCAAAGCCCCGGAAGCTCTGAGGTTTTAGCATATCTCTGAGTAAAAATTAAGCCTCAGGATAGGTATATTTTGGTTTATAATACATCATCCAATGCAAAGATTCCAAATAATTTTAATGTATTAGGCTATTCCTCCCGTCAGGCCACTTTACTTCAAGAGCTGAGTGGGGGCATATGAGGGGGGCAAAAGCTTCTGACTGGGGCAAAATCCCCCATGCCCCACTTTGGTGCCGCCACTGGAAGCAGGTAACGTGAGTTGTACAAGAAGGACATTACAAATTATAGTGCAATGAACTATTTCAAATTAAGTGAATAACATTTGATATCTCAGCAGTACAGTACGCTACGAAAGTAGGAGTTGAATGAATGAAACTTATTCTCCAGCCTCTGAAGTATAAATTCTTGCATTTCTAGACTTAAGGTCTATTTTAATTACTTCACTAGCTACGACAAGAATAAAGTGAAGAGATATACGAAATTTGGCATATATGTATCCCTCCTATTTTTTCTTCCAAGGAGGTTGTTTGGAACATTTACGTAGCAGACAATTTCTTTTTCATTTGCCCAACCTTCTTATGCATTCTTCGACTAAATGTTTTCAGCCTAACTATGAAGCTACCGTTAGTGGCTGCATAGGTGGAGCAGGACTGGTTAGACGAGGATATAGCCCCGACGGTAAGTACCTGCCCCCCCCCCTTCCACCCGCCTTATTTTGGAAGACTTTTGGAATAGTATTGTAAAAAAGAATCAATGCTGAATGCAACCTTTTGTGGTTTTTTTTTTGTTGAAAACTTGTTATTGTTATTTCTTCCTTTTTTCCATGTATCCAAAATTGTATTTTTTTCCACATGCCTACAATATTACACAAGGTTTTGCGTGCTCGTGTGCAGTATGAAATTTGACGATGGCCTATGAATTGGAGTGTGTTGACGGAATAAATCTCTTGACCTTTCATTGAGGTAACCCCGAGTGCAGTTCTACATGGTGCAAGACGTAGGGTTTAGTGTTTGTTTCAAAATGAGTGTGTGAATAAAAGTTTCGACATCCTCCATGCCCACTTTTGTCCTACATGATGGCCTGGACGGTCTAAATTATCTTATTTCTTCGATAAAGGCACATGTTTCTACCCAAGCGTCCATCAAACATGTAAAAGTCGGAGAGGCATTGGAAATGATAAAGGGAAAGTAAAGACTATTCATACCATTGGAATGGTGATGGTGTCGATGAGGATTTCTAGATTCCCTTTTCGGAAAATGTGGGGTTATGCATTTATTTGAAGAGGAAAAAAAATCAAATATTTTGACTGACATTTCTCCAGTGTGCTCACTACAAGTCCCCATGACTACGTGGTCCGCCTTTAGGACCTCATGTCAGTGCTTTTAATGAGGCGTATGTAATAACTAATAAATACAAACCAATGAACTGAAAAAAGTTTCCGTCATAGAAATGTCTTCAAAGTGGAAACGGTCAAGAACTGGATATCGTTTGCGATTGGTGATTGCACTTACTCTTCATAGCTATTCCAAACTTAACCATGTCTCTGTGACAACCAGTAGCGGATCCAGAAATTTGTGAAAGGGTGACTATTGGGCTGTGTCCTGGGGGAGGCCGAGGGTGAAAGTTGAGGGGGTGTCCACTCCACTTTGGAAAATTTTGTTTAATTATGTGTGCTCAGATGCGAAATGACAAATGTTTTGTCATATTCCAGGGCCTGAAATAGTACCATAAATTGGACAGTTGTACGGATTTTTCCCCAGAAATCAGACAAAACTTTTCTTTTCTCATCTGGGCATTTCTATCATACATCTCCAGAAATTTGGTAGTTTCTAGATATAGCCTTATTAATTGCCTTATTTTGCTCTCTACGTTCCTTTTATTCTTCCTTTTTAAAATATATTCTAACCTCATTATATTTACAAATTGTCCTTTTATAAATGGGTACCACAGTTAGTGGTGGTGACTTGTAACCCTAGTCACCCCCTGTATCCGCCCATGACGACAGACTGACAAGCACTGCAAGTTACATGGGGTATGAGAAACTAAAACTGTAAATGAACAGGTGAAAGTGTTAGGTCGCCTACAAATGAGCCCTACTTTATTGAATGCAGAGCATGATGCCACTTTTAATAAAAGTAAAAGTTCCCTTTATAAATTGAAAAATATCTCTTTAGAGAATATATCCATTTAAAAAAAAAAAAAATAATTTCATACATTCTATTCTCACATTGAAAGCAAAATTTCACTTTTCTATGATAATAATAGCAAAGAAGACATTATTTGAAGAGGAAAAACTCATTATTTCATATACGAATAGTGGGGACCTTAAAAGAAGAAATATCCTGGCAAATTTTTTTGTCATTTTGTGTAATGTTTCAACTGAGAAGGAAAATTCGGTGTCTTCAATTTTACCCCCTCCACCTTCCGCAGCCCCTTACTTTAAGGGCTAAATACCTTTAGGATGCTCACCGACATGTTAGCTGTGCTGTGTAATAATTGTTGAGATTCTTAATTTAATATTCCATTCAAATGAAACCCGTCGTTGCCAGAAGGTAAGCTCCTTTCCGGATCTTCAAGTTCTAGCTCCCGTGTCAGGGGCCGGTGTCTCAAAGAACACTTACCCACAAAAAATTGCGCAAGTCAGACCTACGAAGCGAATCTTGCTTAGTTGGTATTCACGAAGGGAAAAGTGGGTAAATATTTTGCTTAACTTTATGCAAGCCTCAGAATTGTCGTAAGTCCAAAAGCCTGATAGTAACATAAACAGAGGCACGCTGTAGCGAATGGTTGTGTACGGCGAAGGACCGCGCGTCTAACCACAGAAGACCTTGGGCGTCGTTTTAACCGTGATAGTCAATGTGATTGGATTGGCTACAAATGTGACAAAGCAGGATGCAACCGCACACACGATTGGCTCATTTGCATGCATTTTGGGGACACTGCGTATCCTTACGAACTGTGTAAGTTGTTTTCGTGAACACCACTTAAGAAAGTTCTTACTCAGTAAGTAAATATTTTGACTTACGTAAGAAGTTACGAAAATGTTAGTGACTCCCCCCAGGTTTCCATACTCCAATTATCTTAGGGACAGGCCCGTACCCATACTGGATGGGGAGGAGGAAGAGATATATTCCAAGAGGGGAAATATGAAAAAGGCAATTTATTAATCAATTGTTCCCAAAGATCCTAAGGGATCGAAATTTTTAGAGGAGACGATACTATCCCCTGGGCCACGGGCCTGCTTTGACGGTGGTCGAATCGAGATTATCCTGATACAGTAATATTTCTCCCATAAGAGGGATGGGGGGGGGGCAAGGAAGCACTTGCCCCAACTTTTTCCAGACCTTACCAAACTACAATAATTAAAAAATGAACAGAAGGAAGGGAGAACAGAGAGATTTATGAGGGAATATTTAATAAAATGGTAATTTTGCATTGTAAAATGAAGGAAAACATTACTGTCAAATATCATAACAAAACCAGAATTCTTTTTTTCTCGGCCCGCTTCCCGCGCACCTGCATTGAATGCCCACTACTACAGTGGCGAAGCTCAAAGGTTGGAGGCAAAGGGCAAATGTTACTGAAAGTTTTGTTACATAGCTTAATTAAAAATTCTTCCAAAGCATGGGCGTTGGCCCTCCGCAACACTTTTACAACGTGAAACCCTGGAATGAGGGTAACTCAGAGTGCTAAATGTACGTCATTACATGTAAAATGCGTGGTCCTTGCATGCACAATTCAAAAGCCTACCCATGTATGGGGAACGCGATTTTCAATAAAAATTGTCGACTTGCTTCGCGAGGTGGGCTCAATAGAATTAGGTGTCTCGTTAGTACTGTTGTCCGTAGAAGAACATTTGTGTGATTGCCTCGCTTACATCCTGTAGGATCAGTGCTTGAGTGAATTACTATTTCAAAACCCTTGTAACGCCGCGTGCTATTCACTATCTCCACCAACTACCACTGTTCTCTTAAAAGTGACTTACAGTTACTATCTGAAATTTGCAATCACGATAAGAAAAACAGCATTTCACTACCATTTCGATTTTTACCTTGCAGCATGGCTGCCTGGGGACGCAGTATTTTTACCAGAAACGTTTCAGAATAGCTGCAAAAGCCATCACATTTAGGAAAAATGTCTTCGTTCCCCGGTATAAATTCCAGTTGAACCCAGTTGCAACTCCAACTGGGCTCAACTAGGATTCAACTGTGTTAAACTGGGGTCTAACTGGGTTAAACTGGGAACCAACTTGGTCGAACTAGGCTCCAACTGGGAGTGGATAAGGGATCACGGCCTTGAACTGTGTTGAACTGGAATGGGTTGTGTTATGAACTGGGTTTAACTGGGAATTCAATATTCTCAACTATGTTTTCAAAACCAATTGGAATCCTAGTTGAGAACCAAACTCAACCCACTCGAACCCAGTTCAAGTTTTAAGTCACATATTTCTTCAACTAGTATTTCGCAGGGTACCACAGATTGGGTCAGCTTGATGCAGACACTGTGTTTATTTGCAGCTGGAACTGACTTAGACGAATGATTACACTTAAAGGGCAATCCTATATGGGCCCCATATTGGTGAACCCATATGAAGCGATAAAATTTTGCACTCAAGGCTCATAAGGGGCCATATGGGTTAGCCCACACGCATAAGTCAGATATACTGCACTTTACCCATATTTTAAATTATCATATCAGTGGTCCATGGGCCCTAGAACTACTTTATCCCATATGGATATATGGGCTGACCAATATAGGCCCCTTTTTAATCATGGGTGCAAAGTTCAATGGGCCCCGTATGCTGGCCTATATGGTACCCCTAAGGATCTCATACGGGGCTATCACTCTTGTGTTTGGGCCTGACTGTAGACATTCCTTCCCTAACAGTGCCAGTATATGCTAAATGCAAAGGAAATTACTTTACATAAAGGCATTTTGAAGCTCTGCCCAGGCGCACAGGTATAGGGGGTGGGGGTTGATAGCTTCAAGAAGTTCAGGGGAGAGGTATATGTTTAGATGTAAGAAGGTAATATTAATTGTTTCTCTTTTTTGTTTCAGTTTCAGTTTCAGTTTATTCTCTTTTCATCCTCCGAAGAGGTATAAGAGCCAATAAATATAACATAAACAAAATTATTCAACTTACAAAGAACTTCAGAAAGAGAGAAAAATGAAAAGAAAAAGAAAAAAATAAAATGAAAACAGAAAGAAAAAAAAAAAGAAAAAAAAAATTCCAGCCCCAACCTAAGACTTAAAAGCTATTCTTAACTTTTCCCAAAATAGACTCAACTTCACTAGATTTTTCTTACTTTTAGTTTGAAGTAATTGCTCCGTTTTTAAAGTATTTGGATTCTTCCTAAAATAAGGTTTAATATGCAATTTTTGTACATCTTTAAATGCATCACACTCAAATAAATAATGAAATTCATCCCCGATACTTCCCCTACCGCACAACGTACAAATTCTTTCGTGGACAACAATGCCATCAAACCTTCCAGTTACTGTAGGAATCTTAATATTTCCACAACGAAATCTGCACAAGTTAATTCTTTCACGTGTATTCAGTAGTATCAGGTATTTTTCAAATTCAAATGTCTTCTTGAAAATTCTGTAAATTAAACATTGATTATTAGCATTTACTTCGGACAACCACTCTTGCTTATACATGTCATCAACCCTCTGTTTAATTACCCTTTTAAGATATGAGACTGGAAAAGCCATGCTGCTAGAGTAAAAGCTTTGCGGATTCATAATTACGGTGTCCCACATGTAAGATAAGCCCGTCTTATTGAATACTGAATGTACTTTGAGAATCCAAGGAGATGAGTAAATTCCGTTATCATGTAAAGTTCTTAAAAGCCTATACATCATACACGAAAGTTTATGTGTATCACCATTGACTAATCTACCCCAAAACGACACCATTCTGACGTCAACCGTATTAACTAACTTATGTCTTCCTAGCTCCCCATAAACCATACAATTTGATGTATATTTGTTTACTCTAAGGACGTTTTTAAGAAACTTCAATTGAAATGACTCCATTATTTTTAATTTTTCGAATCCCCATATTTCACAACCATATAGTAACAGTAAAATAGGTAAAACTAATTGGTCAAACAATTGCAACTGTAAATCAACAGGCAGATTAAGACTACGAGATTTAGTAAGAAGAATATACAATGCCCTTTGAGCCTGATTTACTTGCAACGCTTTTCCCTTTGTAAATTTATTATTAAAATTAAATTGAACACCTAAGTAAGAATAACTGTCAGTGACTTCAAGAACTTTATCCCCAAAATAAAAAACCGGTTTTCTTCTAATCTTACCTCTGGAAAATGCAACTACTTTTGTCTTATTTATATTAACGGTCAGATTCCAAGTATCACAATACAGTTGAACACCATTTAAAGCTAGCTGTAGGTCCTTTGCACTCTCAGCTAGGACTACAGTATCATCTGCGTACAGTAAAGTAAATGCACATCCCTATCTCTCCTTGACTTTGGGCCTAGTCGGCAGTATCATGCATTTTGGTCATAAGCCCCCACCCCCTTTGACAGGATTAAACCTTTGCCAGTGGCAAAGGGAGGGTTTATTCCCAAGGCCTTTTATAACACTTTGAGTATACCATTAGTTGTTAATGTCATTTCAGATATTGACGCAAGCTCAGTACTACCACATAAAGGCGTAATTCCCAGACCGGTAGCCAAGGGGACAAGGGGGAAACCCCTTGAAAATTTTTTGCATCCTCTAGAAAGTTTCCAAGTTTCCAGGTTGCCATTGACTTAATACATTTTTACACATTTGGGTACCCCCTGAAAAACTTTCGCCTCTCTTTAAGCCATTTGGCACCCATCCCACAGTACTTTCTGGTTACGGGACAGGAAATTCCCTGGGCTAGGGGAATAAAAATACCTAAATATTTTGGAAAATGTTTTTATTCTTTGACTTTAACATTTTAAACAGTTTGTTTTGCTCTGTTCACCCCCATTCTCCCCCCCCCCCATTTTTCTCAATCATCTCTGCTACTGAAAATAACAGCAATGTTTGATCACCACTTTAAATATCATTCTATTAATTACTCAGATGGCATGCCACAGTACAGATGTAATGTATTCGCAATCTGAATATTACAGGAATTTTCCTGATATTGTTGGAGTGTATGGAATTTTAGGGGCTAAGAGGGTTATTTAAAAAATTAAAATTGCCAAACATTGAATTAAAATGGGTTTCATGCAGCAAAATTTGAACATTAGGACTTAAAATCCTTCCAAAAAGTAATAGAAGTATTAAATGTTACGGAAATATTAGTGTCGTTGATCAGGAAAATGAAACTTGATTTGTGGAAACACAATGACATATTCCGACAGCTTACTCTTTTTGAAAGTTGGTGCTTGCAGTCGTTAGGACATAGCTTAATGATACAGCAATATGTACTGTATACTGTGTACGGTAGTACAGCCTAGTGTTAACCCAGTGTGACAACTGCTGTTCTCAGGTCTATAGCCCCACGATAAATGGTTTATGAAGACAAAACTGTGAATTTTGAGCAAATGCCCTAAAATTGATAACCCTGGCCATCAAATTCAAATTAAGCTAGTTACCAGGGTGCTTGAATCTTGAGCAAGGTAATCAATACTGAATTAGGCCTAGCGGCTCTAGCCTAAGCCTAGGCTATGTAGGCCCTATGTTAATTTGGGATAAAGCAGAGGGGTTAAAACGAAAGTATCCAGTCAAAACGCCCCTTTACCAAAACATCCCCACAGTTTTGGCTACCAAAACATCCCCACTTTTTATCAAAAACAGAGTAATTGCAGAATACCCCGCATATCAAAGCTAAGCCGGGGAAACAGCAGGCTACTGTACGTAGTGCAGTGTTCGCGCTAAGGCGCGGGATTGTATGAATCCCTCTTTTGTCTTTCGAATCCCGCACAAAAATAAATCTTATGCGGGAAAATCCCGCACACTTTTCTGCAGCTGAGATCCTAACTACAATTATAATACACACATTAAATTTGCAATAGTATCTTTACCAAGTGATAACCCCCTCCTTGATTTTGAAAATCCCTCCCCAAAAGGCTTACCAGTTAAAACGTCCATTGACCAAAACGTCCCCGTACCAGAACGTCCCCTCTATGGGTCAAAACGTCCCCGTGTCAAAACGTTCACGTACCAAAATGTCCGGGGTTTGAATCGTTGTTAATGTTAGTTTTATGATATTTTTCAACTATTTGTAGGCCTTAATGTTTTTATTAATGTAAGAAGGCTATTTTCTGTTTCTTAAAGGAAAATGAAATAGGTCTACTAATGGCAATTTACTTTACAACTTACCCCCGCAACTTTACGTGTTCTGCATCTATAGCCTGCATGTAGGTATTGCAGTGAGAATGTGAGTGGGTAGCTACGTACGGTTAGCGTGGCGCTAACTTAAGTGATATTGCTGTTTCGAACCAAAAATGATTTCCCAAGTAGGCCTAGGCTACCTGCAATAAATTATTTTACGATTAAAACATCTTTTTTATTAAAGTTAAAAGAGGTTTTATTATATGTATCATTCATAGGCGGGGACGTTTTGGTATTACATATGTAATAACACGGGGACGTTTTGGTAAAAAGCGGGGACGTTTTGGTAGCTAAAAAGCGGGGACGTTTTGGTAAACGGATGTTTTGACTGGATACCCCCAAAAATATTATAGAGAGGGAATTCCCTCCCAGGTTCAATTCCTTAGTGCAAACACTGACGTAGTGGCTATGAATTATCGTACATAACCATTTTTTTGTTTTGAAAAGAAGATATGTCTTAGTATTAAAGAGGATAGGCTAGATCGAAAATACTTACTAACTAGTCCTTAGTGAAATTCCGTACGGTTTAGTGTACCCTTTAACAGAAAACAAGATGGAGTAATTGCAAAATATCCGCATATCAAAGCTAAGCCGGGGAAACAGCAGGGTATTTAGTGACTGTGAATTATTGCACATAACTATTTTTTTGTTTTTAAAAGGAGATATATCTACGTATAAGAGAGGATAGGCTTGATGAAAAATGCTTAATCCTTGGTGAAATTTCGTACGGTTTAGTGTGCCCTTTAACGGAAAACAGTTTTGGGATATATTTATAAGAGGCCATGGGGATACGCAGTCGCAATTTTGGGATATAGTTTTAAGAGGCTACAAGGATAATCAGTTAGACTACATTAAGAATAAAAAGGTAAGTATCCTTTAAAAGGCTACAGGGATACGCAGTCGGAATAAATCAATAGTATGGATATATACTGCTATATGAATATAGCAGGTAAGTTTAATTTGAGAACGACTCATTGATGTCCATGTCTTAATAAACTAACAACAGGTGAGAATGACTTCATACAGTAGATAGTAGCCTGCAGGTGAGTGACTGCATAACCTCATAGCCGACTGCAGTCGCCAAGTGGTTAGAGCATCCGACTTGCAGCCGTAAGGTCTAGGGTTCAAATCCTGGCCGGGTCATACCAAAGACTTTAAAAATGGAACCTACTGCCTTTGCGCTTGGTGCTCAGCATAAGCAATGGAGTGGGGCAAACAAACCAGTGAGCTACAACTGGAAAAAGGCCGTGGTTGTCTCAACTTAAACCAATTGGTTGGAAACTGGGACGTTAAACCTCATCTAACTAACTAACCCATAGCCCGTTAAAAGACAAGAGCTTCAATCTCGTGGGGTATTCTGCAATTGTGCCACCAAAACGTCCCCATGTTATTATTTATGTGATACAAAAACGTCCCCGTGTATGATACATGAACCCATGGCCTCTTATAAATGTATCCCAAAACTGTTTTCCGTTAAAGGGCACACTAAACCATACGGAATTTTACCAAGGATTTAGCATTTTTCATCTAGCCTATCCTCTCTAATACGTAGATATATCTCCTTTTAAAAACAAAAAATAGTCAAAAATAATAGTTAAAATAACCCTCAAGTGTGAGTTGTGATTGGAGTTAAATACTGTATGGAATCCTGTACATTATTTACAAGTAACAGAGAGCTGCCACAATACTCGAATGGCAGCCCTGAATTTACAATGTTTTGAAAGTAAACAGTATGGATATACAGTGAGTTGTTACTCAATGGAATTGCAACATAGGTTCACAATATACAGTATACCATACTTGAAAGAAGTGTCAGTATCAAGCTACTGTATGTTGCACAAGTGTGTTTCTCTATGGGCCTAAAGCCACGTACAGTATTCGTTGAAACCAAAAACCAGTGGACTCTAATGTGTTATGAAGAAAGACCTGGCAGAAGTTATGTCTTATTTATACGTGCATGTACTTTATATACTGGAAACTTGTCTAGCTCAAGATTCTGAATGATAAAAGACAGTGCTCTCAGTAAGTTCACACCAAGTGATGCAAAAAGTTACCTGTTACGCAACAAACCAAAATACTGTAGCTACAGTATCCACATTCTTTTTAAGAACTGGACTTACCAAACACTCAACTGTCTGGGAGCAGGATTTGAAGAGCCATGAAGAGTACTACAGCTTTAAACTTGGAGGGCAAGAGGCTGTTTTAATTACAGTAACCAGCTCCTGCTTTACAACAGTCAGACTAAAGATGGAGGGACCCATGCTGCATTTATGAATTAACAAGAGTCCCCACCTTCTTAAAATCCTGTATGCTGCAAACTGTATCCAGCTACTATAAAATGTAACATTTCAAGTACTGCAACCTGAAGAAGCAAATTTGTTTGATACTGTAGTGTAGTGAAACTCACCTTTTGGTTGATATCAAAGCCAATTTCAACAAACATATGGCTTGGATTAATTTAACTCTCTCCTTTTCCAGAGCATGTTCTTGTTAGATGTAGGATGCTTTGGACTATAGTTGACAGTGGCTATGAACTTCATTTGACACTATTCTACCCAATGCATCTTTGTGAAGTTTAAGTACCGGTACTGATATGTTCATTCACAGATTCTCTGAAGGTGTTTTGCCAAGTACAGTAGTAAGTACAGCACAATTAAAAAAGCCATGTGCTTGTTTTGATAATAATGACTGACTTCATGTTAGCCATGCAAAACACGGCTATGATACTGTGTACATTTATATAGAGTGATACAGTGGAAGGATAAAAATTAAGTATTTTGGAAGTTGTGTGTACTGTAAGTATTGTTATGTGTAGAGTGATTAAAAAACCTGCTAATTAAAACGCCCAGTAGATCAGGCTAGGCTTAGATATATAAATATATATTAACTAAAATGCAGTGAAACCTACACTGTAGTTGGTGAAAAATCTGGTTGAGCCCAGTTGAAAAAAGAACCCAGTTGGAAAATCCAGTAAAACAAAACCCAGTTGACTGAAGACTCAGTTGACTGGAGACCCAGTTGACCAAAACCCAGTTGACCAAAACCTAGTTGACCAAAACCCAGTTGACCAAAACCCAGTTGAACCAAACCCAGTTGACCAAAACCTAGTTGAACCAAACCCAGTTGACCAAAACCTAGTTGACCAAAACCTAGTTGAACCAAACCCAGTTGACCAAAACCTAGTTGACCAAAACCTAGTTGAGGATGTTCCAAAACACACATTGAACCTAGTTGAAAAACCCAGTTCAACCTAGTTGATAATATTCAACTGGGTTCAACTGGAATTTATACCGGGGTTGCTTCTCTGTACCTCTGTCACTGAATACTTAATACTGCCATACTTAATTCTGCCAGCAAATAGGCCTATGTTCTGCTGCCAAATTTTCAAACCAACTGCTCACATTATGAAAGAAACGAATCTTCCAAGCGATCAACTTGACATTTCTACTCTCATTTGCGGATGTGCAGCTAAGACTAAGCCGTTCGAACGTATTTGTGCGAGAAAAACGTACGGGGATTTTCAACTGATTTGGTGGCCTAATGTCATGGCTAGCCTGCGTAGCGGCGTTCAGTTCTGGAACTAACTTAACCTGATCATCTTAGTATTTGGACAAAACAAAAAGATAGCTAACGATGCTGCGCAACGGTGTACCATCCTCCGGGATACAGACTGTCTCACTGCCCCAAATGGGTCTTTCATTTCTATTGGAACACCGTTAATAAAGTGGGGAAATTGGTTAAATGGCAAAAATTCCACTTCATGAAATATTCGAAATAAAGGTGTCGCAGATGAAGTCTGGTAGTATGTTCAGGGTAATCTAATTCAGGTATATACGTATCGGAGTGAAAAAAGGCATACACCACGCACAAGAGAGGGTGCAAATGCGGTGACAAAATGAGAAATTCCAACAACCGAAGCTTCACGGCTTCGATTAGTTACTGTAAGGGATGTCTTCGGCAAGTTTCCCGTCCATTTATTTGAAAGCTCCGAACAGGCTTATTTTTTGGGCCAACTTTGTAATTTACCCATATCAAGCTAATGATGCCGCTTGACCTAGCTTGAACAGTGATTATTCAATATTTTGAGGAAAGGCTGGGGTCTGGCTGCTTTGGTAGTATTACCCACAAAAGAGGCCTACAGTTCAGACGTACTTTCGATAAAATTACTGACTTTGTATGACCAACTCCTATCATTTTGCTAATAATGTCTCTACAACAGCAAAGGTCGCAAGGGGAAAGATAGTGCTACATCAGTCCGGAACTATTCACATAAAATATCAGACTTAAAAGGGAACGGTTTGCCAAAGGGATGAGAAAAACAGTCCAGAAATTCACCACACATTGAAAGTATTATGTACTGCTCGATCGGATAACGTTTGTGATATTCGTAATGAAGCAATGACACAGTCAGTCAAGATTACGCGTTGCGTAATTTGAATTGGAATCTTTCAAATAATTTGCCATTGAACTGTTGAAGTTAAACAGGATGCCAGAGCTACCCAGTTTTATGATAGTACTGCCATATGCACAGGCATTTTCCCTAGAGGCTGAGCAGCTTTTGCCAGAGAAAAAATAGGTTTCCCGAGAAAATTGCCCGAGTTTTTGCAGTCATCTGATCGGACAAAGAGGATAGGGCTGCATCCCCAGTCCCCCTGAATCGTGCCGTGCTGTGATGCCCCTCTAAGGTTTATTTGTGAAGGCTACTATTTTGATAGTAACTGCGGCAAGTAACTGCTTCCGAAACGCCTACGTTTATTTTGCACTTGTCTTTTGTATACATTTTTCTTTTTTCTTATTTTCTCATTAGTTTTTAAAGGGAAAATGTAGTCATCACATATTTACGTGGTATATCCTAGTATCCTAATACATACATGGTCCTTTTGAATCATGCGACATTTTTGTACCTCAATTGTTAAATGCATGCAGAATAACCTTTTGGTTTACCTCGAGCAGTTAAGTATGCCATATTTGTGATCTGTACATTTTGAAGGACACTTATCACAGAAAAAGGAGAGATTTTTCAGATAAAGTTGATATGTTAAAGAAAATTTGGGTTAAATGCTTTTCCATTTAACAGTTTACTCTTTCACCGTGTGCTGGTGTGTATACCAACGACAACGCGAAACAAGTACCAAACGCCAAATAGCTTAACTTGCTTTTCGTGTTTTGTAACGTGTTGAACTAGACATTTAAGTTCAGATATGAAGTTAAACATTTTTTCAGCCTAATTAGGTGACGACATTAATTTCAAACTTATCGATCAAAGCAAGGGGTCCATTTGATTTTAAAAGTGGAGACATATGGCCTAAATCTTCTCTCCTATCCGGGTGAGGAGTCTAAGAGGAGGGGACCAGATGCAAAATGGTGCCAAATGTTTCAACATTTTGGGTACTATGAAAATTTCAGAGTTAGTTCTTTATGGTTGCTGTAAAAATAATATGGTTTCGAAAATGTAGGTTGCAGAATAATTTTCTACGGACTACGGTCGATCTAAGTTTAACTGTAAGGTATACTCTACAAAATCAATAAATTGCTTTTATGGTTTGTTAATAAATAGACATGAAACAATAGGAAATATTTTACTAAAGATAACGAGCATTCTAATGGACCAATATATCAGTTAAAACATTTTAAACCTATAATACACAACTATTTACATTTATTTTAATCGTTCAACTGGGCTACATGTTGTGGTTCACATACTTCACCAAATTCATTTCTTCAAACTTCCAAAGACATTTTGTCTTCTCTCTGGACAGTCTTGCACAAAAATATCTGCAATTGCTCATGGGTCAAGCTGTGCAAGCATGGCTCTGTGTACATGACAAACAACCACATGGTTGAGTCGAAATTGAATCATAAGTAGTACGGAGCCATGTTTACAGCCTCCTGAGAGTACTAAAGGACCTTTCCCCCGAACATGAGCTAGCTGGAGAAAAAAAGAGCTCGTCGCAAAAGCTGCTCCATATCAGGGAACATTATCATTATTTCTAGAAAACAAACTAATGGAAGAAATATTAAAAAATGGCATAAAATATGATTTGATTCATCAAGCTTACCTTTAACTTCTAGCCCGGTCCAATATGCGTAGAATAGGGCCGGGATTGCCAAGCGCAAGTATCGGCCGAAGCTGTTATTGAATACCGATAATCGATCCAACACCAGAAAACCCAGTGACAAAACTTCTAGCAATATACATGCCTTTAGATTACTTAAGGGTAAACTGAATAATGTTGGAGTGGCATTCCTCTGGAGTGCCATTCCTCTCTCTTTGGACAATTGTAATGGAAGACATCTTCCATGACCGACATGTAGTTTTTTGGTTACCTCACATTTTAGTTTCAGGTCACAAAAAGTGTGGGGGGAGGGACAAATATGTTAGCGTCCCCTCCAGTCAAAAAGTTGGGGCCATGTCTACCGTCCCCCAAATCGATGCCCATGGATCAAAGCATGTTTATAATTACGTCGATCTTTTTTTTTGAAGAAGTCGTCATTGATTTACGGTCATCTCAACTTCAGTTACAAGTTGAAATTGATCTGCTGAAAAGGAGTGAGGACGACAATGTTTCATATAGAGAAGTATACTAGGTAACTGATTAAGTACCGTATTGGATAATTGTCTGCCACAAAATAGACACCATGTCCGACACTGTGACATACAGTAAAAGCCTATTGGAATGTGATGCAACTCAACCTGACTGCTCGTCGGGAATGAGTTGTCGGTATAAGTGGTCAGCGGCGTCCGGTTGGAGTCGGATCGTAGGTCAAGTTTACCATACCAGCTTCACACTGCCGAGGTGAATATATTTAAAATTCGAACACCTCTAGCCATCCGTTATTGAGAATCCTGCATTCTGATTAGTTAAACACTGACCTGTTGTTCCACAACACTCAGTAAACGTAAAAACTGATAAAAACAAGTTTTAACACATTTTTGGTGGAAGAATAGGAATAAATCACATTTTTCTGAGTATTATCCGGTGCGGATCCAAAGGGGAGGGGGACTTTCCAAGCCTCAGCCCCCATTTTTCGCCACATCAACAATAACAACAATATTTAGCATAATGTTAATCCAGGAGAATATTCAAGGGGAATTTCAGCCCCCACTTTCGAAATGTCTTGATCCGCGCCGCCTGATTATTGTCTCATAAACCCGCTCGACTCCAATTTTGGGAAAATAACGGACTCGGCTTTGCCTCGTCCGTTATTTTGCCAAATTTGGAGTCTCGACGGTTTATTCACCAATAACAGTCCGACAAATGCGATTAATTCCTTAAATCTATCTACTGTTTATTAGTCATACATGGGGGAACACTTTGAGCCCTTACCTAATTTTGCAAATTCTTCATTATTGACCAATTCATAACAAAATGAATCGCCTTGGGTCAAATTTCAAACATTTTGATATTGCCGACGTGCCCGGGACGAAGAAGAATGTTGGCACACGCTTAACCGACCCGTCTGCCACACGACAGACTTTCACTGTAGCAGGCGGGTCAATGCAGTATGCGCTGGTTTTCCACTTACTCAAATCGTATTAGCGTTTGCTGTAAACTTCAAAGTGCCTACACTTTGTATTCCGACGGTTGCGAAAGAGGTTCGCTTTTCCGACCCCTTCTATAAATAAAGTGCCTAAAACATTTCAGAATCTGTAACAAATGGCCTTAAAATGCTACTTTTCTGTGCGCTTTGCGAGCATTCTTCATGTGCAGTAGTTGTCTTATTATTAATTCAGGAAGTACAGGGCGTGCCTTGGATCATCCCGTGCAACCTTTAATGATGCTAGCTCCCAACCAACCTGCTGCATCATACAGTCAAATCGAATGGCCGTTAGGCCTGGCTATTAGGTCTAAAAGATGAAAGGACGAACTGCCATTTGTAGGCCTGTTCAAGGCAAGGTGAGGAGCTTCCAGTCGGCGGGCCGTATGCGGCCCGTGAGAACGTTTGACCCGGCCCGCGAGGCAGTCCATAACTTTAAAGTCCATAACTTTAAAATACAATTGATAATAATCTTTTAGCACATCGTCCATCCTGCTTATACTATTTGCGGATATTTAACAAAGAGAGAGAGAGAGAGAGAGAGAGAGAGAGAGAGAGAGAGAGAGAGAGAGAGAGAGAGAGAGAGAGAGAGAGAGAGAAACACCGAACTAGCATTACTAGACATATTTCCAAAACTCTAGTATGCACGATGTAACATTTCAATGACCATTTCGTTAGACATAAACCAGGTGCAACGGAAGTTTTGGGTGGGAGACATAGGCTTAATGGCAGTAACCGGAAGCACACTATCAAATGAACAGGCCTACCTATTACGGTAAAAAAAAGTGGGCATTGTGTTTGCTCCGGTAAATTCCGAGAGCTAGAACTCTCCCTTCGAAGAATGAATTGAAATTTGAAAATTGGATAATTTTGGAATGTAAAGTGAAAAACTGTTTTCACATACGCTGTTTGTTCGGCGCGCGTTTGCACGTGCTTTTCGTTCATGATTTTTACTTCATACATATTCAATAAAGAGACAAAGGCCATATTGGGATACCTCATGGTCTTTTCAACGTTGAACAAAGCTTTTTAAACACGAGTAACGCGCCGCCAAAAATTACGTGCGGTTCGGGGATAGGCCTTTTAACAGAATTTTTTAACACACAAAAAAGTAGCGCAAAAGCACAAATTTGTATCGTTTCACAATTGATTATTCAACAACTTCTTACTTAAAATTACAGTCAAACAAAACCAATTACAAAATCACAGGAAACAATTAAGCTACCTCTTCTAGCTTACTCGGTCCCTGGTGTGCCCTGTCTTCACGCCTCGGTTTCCAGACACGCGGAGCCCCTGTGTATCTGTCGTCAGAGAATGAGGGGGGGGGGGAGAGT
The DNA here is from genome assembly GCA_029531755.1 of Holothuria leucospilota. Lineage (NCBI taxonomy): Eukaryota > Metazoa > Echinodermata > Holothuroidea > Aspidochirotida > Holothuriidae > Holothuria > Holothuria leucospilota. The sequence continues at coordinate 42,121 of JAIZAY010000377.1, forward strand.
AGTCCTCCGACGTCAGGTATCCAGCATCAGTGCCCCGGCGTCAGTGGGGACGGCCCCGCTTCGGCAAGGATATGTTTTCTTTGATAACAAAGGTACGTGCAAACCCTCGGCTGGCACCTCTACAGTAGAGAAAACTCCAGTACGTACCTGCAAACCCTCGGTTGGCACCTCTACAATATAGAGAAATTCAACACGTACGTGCAAACCCTCTGCTGGCACCTCTCCAGTATGGAGAACTTTAACACGTAGGTTACGTGCAACCCTGGGTAGCAACATCTACAGTATCTACTCTCTGGTGATAATGCACCGAGTGCGCTGAGCCATTGGACAAAAATCCGAGGTCAACGGGAACTTGTTAGAGGGTGGGCGACTTACTCTTAAGATGTTACGGTAATTAACTACTTTTTCCTCAATACGGTTTCAAGGCAGGACTGGTTTCTAACACCTAGCAGCAATTCTTTAATTTACACTTCTTAACTGCTCTCGAAGAATTTGCCTATTTTCCTCTTTTGACCAGCCACCCGTCCCCTTAATTTCTCATCTCCCCAGAAACCTGAACACCCTCAACCGTCCCGCTCTAAAATCCCCATTATTCTTCCTGCAACTATCCCTGCGTATTAACAATACGCGTTCCCTTTCTTCACTGCCTATAATTGACTATCCACTGTAATATAACATGTTCAGCGTTAAATTCTGGACATAACTTTTGTGGCTGTGATTTACATCGACCGAAGAATAGAAAATGCTATTTCAAACTGTTCAGCGAGTGCTCCTTAAATCAAAATAAAAAACATCTATAAGCTTTAAGAGTCTCTTATGAAATAAATATTTATACTGCACTGTAAAAGCAGACGTCGGCAAAAAACACAAAAGAAAAACACAAACTAGAGGGAACTAGGCAATGGAAAGCTTAAATCAATGATATAAAAGTTAAAACCTCCAACCAAATAATTAAAAACCTATCCATGACCGTGTACTAAAAATCAGCTCATAATGTAGTAGGGAAGGCAAAACTCTTCTAAAACTGCTTTAGCTTTCATAAGATGACAAGTTCTTAATCATTCACTCTTGACACTCTTTAAACTCCTTAAGTTCATAAAAAGTTCCTCAATATTCTACAAGGAAACAGCCTCTTCAGGGCGTCAAAATTGTATTTCCCTTTATTCCACACATTTGTGATAGCGTATAAATTACAATTTCAATCGCAGGCACTCATGATAACTGGAGTTAGACTTAGATGAGATTTTACGGCTCAGTTTCTAACCAATTGCTCATGATAACTGGAAGCCTGGCACTATAAGCATTTAAGCAATAGCATAATCCCTGTACTTTGAAACAAAACGTGGCTGTGGGCAAACTCTGCAAACAAATATACCATGTTAGCATGAAGTTATAGCTTTTTAGTCTATAATTTTTTTTCTAAATAGCCTTCATGCATGGGCGTCAATCTTTACTCGAATGTGGGGGGGAGGGGCATGGCCACTTCTGTCAAAAATTTACTGTGTAAAAATCTTAAGTCAATGGGTGTATTTCCAAAATAGGGGGGTGACGTTTCCCCCTGTCCCCCCAGGATTGACGCCCATGCCTTCGTGGACAATCAACATGTTTACGAGTCATGTAGACGGCGTGCAATATAAACCGACTGGACTGCAGACACTGGGATTTCCAAACAAGGATTTCCGATCAGCTCATGTATTATTCATACAATGAGAGCTATACTACTGACTGTCATACTCATATGCAATACAGAAGAATTTCCTATACATGTCTGGATGTATGGAACACTGGTGAACCAGGAAGTGATGGTTCTGTTATTCATATGGCAATCTACTGCACAATCAACGGTTGTGTAAAATTAAGGCATAGCACTTTCCTTGATAGCATATAAGCTTATACCTGCTAGTGTACAATGCGAGTCGTGCAGAAGGTAAACACAACTAACGTTATATTAACCTGGAAAAAATGGTTCATTAAACCGTTTGGGTTTTATTGGAAAGGAACGGTAAGGTAAGATATTCCATGATTCTTGAGCATTACTACCACAAGATAGCGAGAATTAAATTATTCAGGATGATTGCAGAAGCAAACAAGCAAGCTTGGTCTGCCATTAAATTGTTCTAGGGAATGGCGTACAGACATGTTACCATAGTGCACCGTTGTTGGTCAAATCAGTTTACCATGTGAGTCACATGTATTATCGGTCGAGAAAATGTACACGATGGGAGTATCCTTGAGTATTAGGTTAATCACTAATGAATGTCAGTGATCCAATACTTAGTCTTATATTGTTATGAGGTAACTTATACCCGAAACAATTTCTGAGCTAGGGCACTACAATAAACATTCACACAAGTGCGCCGTTTCCATCCAAAAGTAAACACGCAAAACTGTGAACGGGGTGTTATTACAATTGAGAATATATCATCAAATATTCTACTAGTATCTATATTCACCTGTCTCTGTCATAAGTGCTGTTATTTGCCTGTCAGGCGGAATTTTTTAACTCAAACTAGCACAAAATGACTGCATCTATCCTATCTCTCAAAATGTTGATTTGTCTACCCTCCGTGTCAGCCAGTCAGATTGCGTATTTACTGTATTCTCTTGCACGTCCAAACTTGGCTTGCAAGCGATACTCTGATACAACCACTGTCTCATACCAGTGTAGCGTTAACGCCTCGTTGCCAACACCGGCATAACCCTACCAAGCGTTTTAGCTATACTTCTGATTGCAAAATCACGACTTATCCCACACTTGTTCTCTTTACAATTTTACCATATAATCATAACTATTTTTATGACCTCCGACACACCTGTCGGCCCCGCGAATATCACCGGGGTAAGGCTATATCGAAAAGGGCCACCGTACCGTGACTTTCTCAAGCCAGCCCCTACAAATCTTAAATTAATCGGCCTACCGGCAATCTGAGAAGTTACTATTATTCATTTTGACACTTGGAATTTTACCGTAAATTCCACTTGCTTCATTTGGATAATGTCCTTACCCGTTTATACGTGACATCCTGGCACCATTGCCTACTAATTACCATATATCCTGCTACTGATGAGCCCCGAAAATAATCTTTCTGGGCGAAACGCGTCTAGCGATAGCATACCACGCTATGGCTTGTTACTTAACAAGGTCACAAAAACATTTGAACTCAAACCTTTGGGTCTTCTATTAAAACACCACTGGAAAGTTGCTTAATTATTCTTTGCTGGGTTATATCCTCCCACATCACGCAAGAATTTTAAGGCGAATTCAAGAGATTTAACATATCATCACGGTTTAATATATCCCGAGCATACTGGTCTGCGAACACGTCTCTAAATTTTTGGAGAGTTGGCCATTTTCTTTAAAAGTATGTTAACTTTTGCCAATACTGGACGTAGAAAAACACGACTATTTCCTGTTTAATACGCCCCGCATGTAAATTAAGTCCAATGGTTCCTCATTATAAGGTTTGTTCCACACGTTGAAATGGATCAAACAAGGTTACAATAAAGTATTTTCGATGTTACCAGGAAAATGTTACTATACCATCTCGGGGTTCAGCATGACTGCATAAATTTCTTTTTTCCTGACTAAACGCGAAAGATACTTTGATTTCTTTTCTTTGGGATCATGGCTTATTTGCCCTCCTTGTTGGTCAAACTCGTTTAAGATTGAAGTTTCACTGTTCAAATGGTGTAAGGCATGGTTGTGCACGAAAGATGCATCTCCATGTTTCATACCTCAAAGAGCAAGGGACCTGTTTATACCAAAGTATATATCTTTACACTTGTAAACACGATATCTTAAGATAGCAATGATGGACAATGTTCATACTTGGTATTAAAGCTTATCATATTAAGAGAAAGAACTCTTTCTTTTTCAGTGAAGGTCAGAGGTCATTTGAGGTAACTTGAAAGAATGCTGTGACTTTTGAAAATACCATACGTTTAAATTAGAATTAGTGTGATTTTAACCAAGCTATTCAGAAGCATAAAAATGTGTCGGAATTATTGGAAAATAAGAAAACAAATATCTTTCATGTAAAAGTTAATGTAATATTCGTATTTAAGCGTTGAAGTCGTTTATTTGAGGTTAATGTGTATGTCTAGTGGAGTGTGCAGTGATCACGTGATGAAGCTTTTTGTGAACATTGATTCCCTGTGGGTGGAGTTTGCGGATGTTATTAATCCACTGAGAATGATTTACCGCACTTTGCCCAACTTTTTGACCAGCACTGGGCATCTATTCAACAACCTAAACAGTTGGGCAAAATTTTAACCGACCGAATTTGGTAAAGTTTGAACCCAACCGTTGGGGGGAAAATTACCCAACTGTTAAGCAAATGAGCATTTCAAAGATACCTAGTTGTTGGGCACTTCTTTCATCAAATTGTTAGGCAAAAAATGCATTAACCAACCGTTCGTTTTATGTTAACCATCTTTGCCTAACCGTTGGTGCTTTTCTTACTTCAGAATAGCATGCATGCATGCTGGGCATTTCTTTCCCAGGAGAGTTGGGTGAACTTTCTACACAACAGTATATTTATTTATTGGGAAAGACATTATTGTGCACTTTATATTGGGCCATTATATCTAGGCCTCTATCACTGGAAACTGAGGTCATGAAAGTCTGAGCAAGTATAGTAATTAGTGTCATTTATTTTACACTGTGAAATGTCTTAAATGTAATTAGAATTTAATACCCGCTGTTGAAAAACATTACAAAAATGCACCTATATTGTGATGTACATTTCAAATGCCTTGGCCTTATCTGTTTGGTTTGTCATCGACTTCCTTATATGTCCAAAACAATCAGGTTTAAAAGTGACTGTGGGCTGATGCTTTTTAAATTAAAACACAAGTCTGCAGACCAGGGCTCAAAATAACTTTTCAACGACGGGGGCTCTTTTTAGAAAGAAATCGCCCTGACAATTTTTATATGAGGGCTATTTTAGAGACGACGAGGGCTTTTATGAGATTTGCGGGAGCAGGAGTGTCTCTAAGTTGTAACACCTAATAAGTTTAAACTATGACTGATCTATCAACGTGGCAGCGCCGTGCAGCCCGGGGGCGTGTGACCGTGGAGGTCGGGCGCTATACGGCCCTGCAGTACTAATTTCGCTGATTCAACCACCGTTGTAACTGAAGTGGAACTTGAAATCATAACTTTCGATCGCAAGCCTGGAAAATCTGAAAACAACTTTTCAAAATGAATGGGATCCAATGAATATATTTTGCTAAAAGAAACCATCAACAGATTCTGACAGATCCTTTTAGCGGATTTCTTGATAAATTTAACTTAATTAATTACCCTTTTACTACTTATTATGGGATCCTATCTGCATTCCCAAGGATTGGGCAAATTCCATCCTCAGTGCTGATTCTGTCAGCGATAACCATGAGCATCTAATTAACTCCCTGAACGCTTAGCCAAACATGTCTCAGCTTATTTATCCCCTGATCCTAAAAGGTGTTTCCCTTCCCCCTGTGACTTGTTCAAAATGGAACTATAAATTCAACCTAAGTAAGAAAGGTTGGCACTGTATTTTTAAAACTGCCCATATCACAGTTACGGAGGCCAAAATCAAGTACTTTCAGTTTAGGTTTTTACATCGTATCCTAGGGACAAACAGACTCTCACACCGAATGGGAAAGTCTGACACCCCTCTTTGTACCTTTTGCCACATTGAAGAAGAAGATACTGAACATTTGTTTTGGGAATGTCATATTACTGCTAGTTTCCTTTTGGATACTGAACAATTATTTTTTGGAAAGCAGTTTGTTTTATCTAAAAGAGATTTCTTCTTTGGAGTCAACTCCTTTAACTTCTACCCCATGAACTTTTTTATTCTATATTGTAAACATTACATTTTTTCTTGTAAATATGATAACTCTAAGCCTGATTGTAACCAGTTTTTCCGAAAAATGCAGTTTATATTAAGGGTGGAAGTGTACATCGCCTCAGAACCAAACACTTGAAAACGAAATAGGAAAAAATTTGAAGATCTTAAGAAGTATTTCTCACTTTTATAATGACAACTGCTTTTGTTTATTCGATATTGTGTTGCCTGTTTATTCAGTGTAAATATGCTAATGTTAGTGCTGATCGTATATTATATTTTATCTATTCACAACTTCTGTAAAACCACGTAACTATTATGTACACACTATGATATTGCTCATATGAAATAAACAAGATGACAAAAAAAAAAAAGATTCTGACAGATCGCAGGAGCGATATTGGTAAAATGTATATATATTTTTTTCGCCCTCAGGAATTTTTCAAGGGGCAATATTGTAACTTTGTCGGGCAAATCGTCCACCGCCCCGAGTATTTTGAGCGCTGCTGCAGACAGAACCACTGTAGCAGTTCCATATCTTTCAAACGCTGTAGTAAAAATAGCATTATCATTATGCATAAATATTTCAGTCTGCTATATATTAACTCACAGTCGGACGTGAAAGAAAGTACCCAAGATTCTGAACTCTCATTGGATAACCGTTTGGCGATAAATCCGAATTGTCGAATTCGATTCAAATGTGTGCTAGTTCGTACTACTATTTTAACAATTTTCTCGATTTAATGGCCATAGGTAATGTACGAGTTTTCCTCTTTTGCCAATGTCAAAAATGTCAAAAACGAATTTCCAGATTATGGAACCAGTTTCTGATTATGAGAAGAAATGTAAAACAAAATCGAGACAACCGTGTGCCAAAAATTTACCCAACTTTAAGAAAACATTATGCTAATTAGCAATTAATTGTCCAACAAGAAGGTAAAGCGAAAATATACCCAACCGTTGAGTAAAAGGTTTTCGCCAGTTTAACCAGTAATTGGATAATACAATACACATGTACGGAAGGGAAATTTTTACCATTATATGAGCAAAGTTTGACCAACATATAAGCAATTACTTTTGTCCAATAAAAACACTGCCAAGTGTTTCAAGAGTGCGTGGAGGATGGCAGTGCGTGTTTGTTTTGTAACTGATTCTCTGCCGGTGATCCTGGCATTGTCCATTGTATGATGTGATGAATTGAAATGTGTTGTGTATGGAGAAGTTTCACTAATCACAAAACTTTTATTAATTTCTGACCCAGCTAGTGTTACTGAATCTGATCGTGTGTGAAGTGTTGTCTCCGTTTTGCCTACATATTGTTTCCCACAGCCTGTGCATGTTATGAGGTAGATTTCAACAGATGTTTTACAATTAATGTGAGTTGTTATGGGAAATTGCAAGCTCAGGAAGGTAAAACATAACTTACAATCGGTTACGAGGGAGGCTTGTAGCAATGTGCAACTCTAGCTGTCTCTGGATATTCAATGAGCCTGCAGCTAGGGTGTGAACTTTAAGCTTTAGTATCTACCAACACCTTACTGTAGTTACATATAGCAAACCAGTCGCTCCTTCTTGCAAAAAGTACTATTAGTTTTAAAGTGAGTCTTAATCTTTACACGTAAAGTGAGTGAATGTCAGGTAGTAAACCTACATCAAATGCTGTCGGGCCTCTTACTACTCACTGGTTCAATAATTTATTTCAACATCGTATTATTTATATTTCCTTTTCATGCTACAGATACTTAAGGTAGCTTCTGTCCAATTATTCGTGGCCAAATACCTGACGGCAACTGCGCATCCTTATTATTTCAGGAAAGGAACACAGGTGGAACCCTCTCCATTCTGATATCGTTCCGATCTGACGATTATTTTCCAAACCTTTCAACTCGGAAGATTTTAAGGTAACTAAGTATTTATCACGATGGCTACAGCAGGTAGAACCTCAGTGTTGGATTGTCCAATCTGCTGTGAGAGATACAAGAATCCCAAGATGATCTCATGTGGTTACAGTTTCTGTCTAGATCCTTGTCTCTTTAACTTGATGCAATCAAGTAGTCCGAGCTGTCCCCTCTGTAGAAATACAATTCAACTACCTTCGTCTGGTAAGGTGGAAGATCTTCCAACTAACCTTGCATTAAAATCGATGGTTGCAGAGTGCACAACAAATCTAAATGCGTCTCTTGCTGTTCAGACAAGTAACGAAACCAATTTAGTAAACCAAAAGAGGTGTGAAGTTCATGAAGAAGATTTTGTAGTTTTCTGTACGGTATGCTCAGAGCTCTTCTGCCAAAATTGCCTTCATGAAAATCATGATAACAAGGATCATGATACATTGCAAGTACAAGAAGCTGTTGACAGGTACTGTGGTATGTTAGTTAATGTTGAACAAGATCTGAGGACCCTGAAAACAAAATAAAAAAATACATTGAATTGCTTGAAAGATGCCAAACAGAGATGCAAAACGCAAGTTGAGACAGTGAAGGCGAAGATAGATGAAGTTGCAGAATCAGTGATTCAACAGGTTAGGAAAAGAACGGCAGAACTTCATTGCGAAGTAGACAAAAACAGTTATACTCAATTTAATCAGCTTGAAGACCTAGAGGCAAAGGGGGAAGAACTATCACTGTACTCTGACAGTACACTCAATATGTGTGAAAAACTTAAAGCTGAACTCATTCATCGAGACTTTACAAGGAAACGTGCAGTCGACAGTATTTCCAAGAGGACAACAGCATTCCTAAAAGATATGTCTGACTTGGAGAAGAAAGCTGCTATGGATCTGGAATCTACTACATTTAAAGCAAGCCAACCTTCAACATGCATTAACCTGGGGGAAGTATTAGGTTGTGTGCAAGGTAAAGAATCAAGATCATCTCTGTTTAAGTTAAAAGACTTATCGCTAAAAGTGTCACAAGGTCATAAGTACCTGGGTTTTACTTTTTTAAGAGCTGATGCCGTAGTCTATTTTAACCAGGATGGGAGTGAGCGTAATTTAAGAGCTACAAACCTCACCGGACAGTCACAAAAAAGTTTAGGTGAGGTTGATGTTTTCGGGAAGATTTCCGACCTATCCATTTATCACATGAACAAATACACAAAGTTCCTTACAGTTAGCAATAATAAGATAGTACTAGGAATGTTATTGTTCGACAATGGCAGTAACATACGTGTAATTGGTAGCAAAACTCTAAGTAATACGCTATTGTACCATATTAGTGCAGTAACATGGGATGAGCGAGGTGAAAACTGTTACGCGTTACTAAGCGATGGCGTAACGATCAAGATGTTCAGTTTTTCTCCAACAACGAAAGAAACATTTCATGTGAAACTGAAGAAGAAGGTAACATGTTCCAATTCAAGAGGATTCGTCGTTTCTCAGTTTGGCATGGTGATTTGTGACGAACAAAAGAAAGATGTTAGTTTTTATGAGAATACAAAGTCGGCGCGTGCAGCATGCATCGTTACAGCACCATGACGTTTGAAAAATGGGTGCCCTGTATGTGTTGTTTGTCAAGAGAATGACAGAAAATGGTACCTTCTATGGAGAGATGTCACAAACGGGTGGGCATCGTCTCACATTTATCAATATTCAGCATCTTTTAAGGAAGAGTGCGTTCTACTATGCGTGCTCGACGAAAAGCTATATTCATTTTGTTTCCTAGAAGGACAGTTCATGGCCACTGAGGCGCGCCCTAATATCAGCACTGCGAGTGTGTCAGTGTATGACATTGAACGAAGGACAATTTCCACGAATGAGTAACAATTTCGACTGTTTGAATGCTACAATAATATCATATCGTTAACTATATATTTAGCTTTGTCCGAAAAGTCATGTTTTGTTTGAAGAAGAGGATACTCACTTTTACTTGATCAGTTCTTATGTAGTGAAAAAAAAATCCAGTTTCTCAGAACTCTTTGGGAGGTTTATGTACTAGGGCCATCGGTCTCCTTGTTGACGGCGGCAGGTTTTCATTGTTCCTTTGTTTTCTAACAGTAAAAAAAAGTAGATAACACACAAAGAAAAACCACTTAGAAAAAAAGCTAGGGGCTTTAAACCAGGTTTTTTGCGAATTTGGAAGTGGCCTTTTTTTGGGGGGCTCTGTGTGTGTCAAAACTGTAACGTGCTTTCAACACGTACAAGTTCTATGTGTTGTAAGATGATTTTGAATTTTACAACGATATTCTTATTCATTTGTAGCAATTTGTGAATTTAGTGTTAGTCTAGCGATCACTTTCTTAGAGCGTTCACAAGCAGAGGCATTTAAGACTGGGATGTAGCTAGGGCTGCATTTCATTAGTAACAAGCTTGCGATTTGACTTTGCAACAAAATTTGTATAAAGAACGATATAAATGTGGAAGTAATTTTAAGTTCATACTTTCCTTTCCCGCTAAAAATCTGTTAAAACAGACGAAATTCAAGTTAGGGTAAACCCTTACTCAGGCAATAGCACGTTTGAACGAGCAAAAAAAGGGGATGGGGGGACATTGGATAAACAAAAACCTACGTACACATTTTTTACCACCTAGGGCTGAAGTTCTCTTTTCAAAGTGTTCCAGATGGGGGACCACTAAAAATTACCACTGGGCATTAATTGTAGTAGCAAACAGGGGGGGGGGTGGTAACAATTCACTCAATCCTCAGGCTGGGGGAACATTGCTAAAAAGTTTGGATGTAATCAATGGGATCGGACTAATAAAATGTCATTTACTTGGTATATTTCTTTTTATTAAATTTCTCTAACTTCCTTTTTGCTAAAAATTGTAAGACCTTTCGGAAAGACCCTCGTTCGAAGAAAAAAAAAAGGTTTGTACCTTGCCACCGCCTTCAGTGTGGCCGCCCGGCCCAGTGGAAAAAATATCATACTTAATTAATCCCCACACTGGCAAATCAAATGACTGTATCGTCAAACAACTGTTAACCATGGTTTCGTTAGGTGTAAAAGCTAGTATTAACATGGAGAAAACGGCTTAAAGGGTGCGCTATCATTGTTCTCATTTATATAGTTTTCCAGTCTCCCACGGGCCGACCAACTTGCAGATCAATCTGCTCTGCTGGTCC
>JAIZAY010001474.1:0-14781 GCA_029531755.1 Holothuria leucospilota
ATCCTATTTCCTACTCTATTGATACAGCCGCCAAATGTACGCGGCGGCTTATGCATATGATGTGGAAGTACATGTTCATCATAGGCGGTCATAAAGTTTTTGATAACAAACACACAGAATCGATCCACAACACAACAGTCAACACCACCGCTGAGACTTAGTCTAACAGGAAGTCTCAAACTCAAGAATATAACTCATTCTACACAAAGACAATTAATTAGCTATTGGCGTGAGTTTCATTGTGCATTTATTCCCTTTATGTTCTTATTGTTTTTACGTGATGGATAATGTATGATATAGGCCTAGGCCTAGGGCCTAATTACTTACGTAGAATAGAAATACTGTATAGCCGACTGACCGGCAATCATTGAAGTGTGTTAGGCTAGAGCCTAACTTTTACACTGATTTGATCACAGGCGTTACGATTTTATTTACATAGGCCTATATAATACACTATAAATATATATATAGGCCTATATACTAACAAGGTAGGTCAATTTTCTGGACGAAGCTTACAACTTGGCGTAACCCACAGGCAGTTCTAACGTTATATAGTACATACATAGGCCTAGGCTATATAGACAAGGTAGCGCACTTCTTCCACACCAAGGCGTTCAGTAGCCAGATTTGGCCTATTTGGCTATATATGCACAAAGACATGGCCAAGTAAGTAAAAGTACTTCTGAGGTCCGGTTGTTTGCTGATGATTGTGTCTGTTATCGTATTATTGAGACTGAGGATGATTGTTGTAAACTTCAGGATGATATTCAGCACTTAGGTCAGTGGGCTACTACATGGGGTATGCGTTTTCAACCTACTAAATGTAGTATTATCACCTTTGCTCGTAAAAAACACCCTATCCCCTTTAAGCCAGGGTGCATTCCATGTAAAGCCTACGCCGAAGGTACGCCGAGGTTTTCATGACCGTACGCCGGGATGTACGCCGGGATTTTCTGTACAGTGCACATACAATGCATGTACATAGCAATCCATAGGCGTGCGTACATGTGTACAGTATACATGTACGTGATACGTACACAGTCACCATACATTGGCAATGCACGTACAGGTATATAGTATACACACATTATAGCTAAGTCAGAGGCAATCCGTAAGCGATTGTACGTACGTATGTATACATGTACGTAATGCATACACCATTCACTGGCAATACAAGTAGGCCTACAGGTATATATAGCACAGTACTGTGCGTGAACATACTAGCGGGAGTTGACTGAATCGGCCCGCCGGTATGCCGGGAGTACCGTTTGCCCGCCAACTACGCCGGCAATCCTCAACTTACTGCATTTTGCACGCCGACAAAGGCTAGTTTCTAAGCCTCCACGCCGACCGAAATCGTATGGCCACGCCGAAGATCTTCGGCGTATAGTGCACTAAATGCACACTGGCCTTTAAGTACTTTCTCAATAGAGTGGAGCTCCCAAATGTTGATTGTATTAAGTATTTAGGGATAACCATCACCAAAGACTTAAACTGGGATAAGCACATCCAAAGTATTTGTAACAAGGGAAATAGAGTTTTAGGCATTCTGTATAGGAATTTGTCATTTTGCCCTAGAGAAGTTAAGATTGCAGCCAATAAAGGCCTTTTACGGCCAGTTTTAGAGTATGCCAGCACTGGCTGGGACCCGCACCAGGTTTGCCTGCGTAATAAACTAGAGGGTATACAGAGAAGAGCTGCAAGATTCATAGCTTCTGACTTCTCTAGTGAGCCTGGTTTTATGACTAACCTCTTAAACGAGTTAAATTTAGCACCTTTAGTTGACCGACGTAAGCAAAGTAGGCTCATCCTGTTTTCTAAAGGTGTCTTTGGCCAGGCCCATATTCCTATTGACCGTCTGCATCACCCTATACGGAAAACCCGTCAGATGCATGACCTTCATTTTTGTTATCTGTATGCTAGGTCCAGTTGTTACAAATTTAGCTTCCTACCTCAGACTGTTAAAGATTGGAATAGTCTCCCTGAGAGTGTTATTAATGCTGCCTCTACTAATAAGGATCCTGTTAGTATTATTACTAGGTTTCTTAGTAAGGTTTGACCCCTCGGCGCGTGCGTGGTGAGAGAATGTCTTCGGATGTTTCACCATATCCAAGAAGAAGAAGAAGAAGAAGATTTGCCAGTTTGGCCAAAGCATTTGGGGATTTGGCCATATTAGTGCATTATAGCCAAATCTGGCTACTGAACGCCTTGGTGTGGAAGAAGTGCGCTACCTTGTCTATTTATATACATGTATGCATTATATCACGTTAGAACTGCCTGTGGCATAACCTAGGCCTATTTTTACACGCTTAGGCCTACGCTTACTGTGAACCTCTCTGATTTCTTTCAACCAAGTCATTCAGTGAGAAAGAACATTCAACATCTCTTTGGGCACAACTGCGGGCATAAAATACTGTCTAGGCTAATCAGAATTATTCGTAAAATATTGACTCTCCACACATTCGTGGTTACACAGACAGATGATGTAGCCTATGATTATAACCTGCGCAGCCATCTGTGCCGTCACGTACTTAGCGAAAACATGCAGTGCAAAGTAAAGCAAAGCAAAAGAACATAGCCTAGGCCTTAGCCTACGTTCGCTATGCAGATAGCCTAGATATGTGTAGCCTGGTGCCTCATTTGACAAATCCTATGTAGGCCTAACGTGCGTTGTGATTGGCAAGGAAGTAATTTGACTTAGCTATATGCCAATCACAACACATGTTACATAGGATTTGTCAAATGAGGAGCTTCTCCTATCTATCTGCATAGCAAACGTACGTTCTTTTGCTTTGCTTTACCTTGCGCTGCATGTTTTCACTTACGAGACGACATAGATGGCTGCGCAGGTTATATTAATCATAAGACATCTGCCTGTGTAACCATGAACGTGCGGAGAGTCCATTTTTTTTACGAATAAGTCTGATTAAAAGTGATTTTATGCCCACAGTTGTGCTGGAAGAGATGTTGAATGTTCTTTCTCATGGAACGACTTGATTGAAAGATACCAGAGAGGTTCACAGTGAGTGTAAGTGTGTAAAAATAGGCCAAGATGTAAGCTTCATCCAGAAAATGGACCTACCTTGTAAGTATATAGGCCTATTGATAGCGTATTATGTATAAATCGGAACGCCTGTGGATTTGATAGGCTACAAATACGCCAAGAATAAGTGTGCGTGTTCGCTTCGGTCGCGCTTCGGTCTATTCAGTGTACAATAGAACCACTAGGTACCTCGCTCTTTCAATGCGGATTATCGGCAACCCGGTAAACCGAGGTGCCTTTGTGCCAGTGTAAACAGAAGTCCCATTGTGTGTCCGTAATTCGCTGTAGCAAGAAATCTTCTCTTGTGGGGAAAAGCAATTATCAATTTCCTGTGAAAGCCTGCCTGCACACAATCATATGTTCTGATTGAATACAGTACGTATACGCTTGCGACCATCCGCAAATCCCCCCGAACGCTTTCCGTGTTGGAACGATTTCTTTTTGAAGTTCGAAAAATTTTTCGAACGTTCCGAAAAATTGTCAATAACATGACCTTTGAAAATTATATTACTTAGCGTGAAACTTCATGAGTCTTTTATATATACAAGGTAAAGTAAAGGGAAGGGCCGCAGTTTACTTTGTATTTCCCTTTGCAATGATTAATAAATTTCGTAAGTTTAGATAGAAATACGTAGAACGTTCCCAAAGTTTCGTACCTTCCGCCAAAATGATTGCGTTCGAAAAAATTCTTGCGCATTTGCAAATTCTTTCCGTAACTGAGTTTTTGTCACGATAAACTGTTCTCCTATCACTATACTTACTTATATCGCTCAATAGAGCGATATTGACTTGAAAATCAGTCCGAGTTTTGTACTCCGATAAAAGTTGTTTGTCGATGTGACGTCATGAAATAATTAGTTTACATTTCATCTTCGTAGTCCTCTGATATCATGCATTTACACAGGTTGGCAGATTTTTGGCGGTTTCTGACCAGAGATGGAGAAGATTTTATTAACTAAAACTCATGAAAATCGGGACATAATCCTATCCGAAATCACTGTAGTGTGACCCGCATTCTAGTCTGAAACTTCATGAGTATGGAAAAAAGGAGGGCCGCAATTTGCTTTCGAATTTCTCTTTGCAATTATGAATACATTTCGTAAGTTTGGAAAGAAAAAGATCTGGGTGAATGTTCCAAATCTTTTCGTACATATTCCAACATGTTCGGAAATATTGTTGCCCGCTTGCGAATCCTTCCCGTAACGGAACAATTTTTTTTTCAAACCTTCGATTTTTTTTTTTTTTTTGCACATTCCAAAAAAAAAATCAATTGCATGACCTTTGAAAATTATATCTGTTAGCCTGAATTCCTGAAACTTTTTGAGTCTTTCATACACAAAGGAAGACAAAGGGAGGGCCGCCAAGTCCATAAAATTGAACCATTCTGTTTTCTACCAAAAAAATAATCAGGGAGAATGCCATTGCAAATCACAGCTTACTTCCTGCATCCTCCGATGTTCCGGTACAATACAAAGGCCTTGCCGCATTTTATTTTTCATTCACATAGAATATGTACCCTCTACTCAGCAATTGCTAAAATTTCAAATCTTACCTACAAGGGTAAAACCGTTGAAGTCCGATTCCTTAATAGAAAAAAAATTAATCCAATTATAGTCCATTCAGTGGGAGAGAATGAAGATGGAAATGTCAGAATGTAAGACAGTACATTCCCCTACCATTCTTTGCCCAGATCTCGGTAAAATTCACCAGCTAACACAATCCCGAATTTTAACACGGCCCTTGGGGAACCGTATAACATTGTCATATATATATATTTGCATGGGCCTAAAACTGCACCGCGCTAATATGTACAGTACATAGGGCCCTGCCACATGTTTCACGCTATTATTATGAGAGCCACCTCAAATACCTTGGGAAAGTCAAATGCAGCTAGCTGCCTTAATTACGTGAAATATCCAATCGCTGCTATGGGTTTTGATACTCTTTCATTCATAAGGGCCACCGCCCATTTTTGCGTAACCTTTTTTGGAAGTCGTAGCCCATTTGGTTGTCCTTAACAGTTACGTGACGTCACACATCTCTCCGGATGTTTTTCAAACTTTTGCAGACGGCGCCATCTGGTTTTTCAAAAATAAGCGATATTTCGCTCGATACTAAACTCTTACCGAAAACTTTTCACAAGATCGGACTTCTTCTACACCCATGGATAAGATAAGGTACAAAATTTAGCTTGTAAAGGTTGATTTTGCTGAAAATCTGCATACTGAATTTTGGCCAGGCTGTGACAGCATGTTCGCAACGCACGTAGAGTGACACGATACCCATGTGAAATTTACTTCGTTAGGTTATGTACTGTACATTACACTACTATCAGGCCTACACGCGGAAGCGACAGTACTGAGTGCTGTATGATTTCAAGAGGTGGGTGTTGCCCAGTAGGGCGGGATTTAGCAGTTGTTCGTTTACGGTAAACCTTCACGTCGATTGGTAGCAGCCAATGGAAATTGTACACGGGTTAATCTGTGAAAAATAGCTGATAGTCCAATGATGTCACTAGCAAAGGAATGTACAGAATGTTGTATGCAAATAAGCTGGGGCCCTTTCAAGGTGCCTGGGAAATTCTTGAGTAAAACTGCGAAGGTTTTCTCATGGAATTTAACACACTAATCCATTACTGTATCTGTGGTCTACATTTGCTATGTAGCAGGGAGCTAGCCAGGAAGGGAAAGCGAATATTTGTGCTGCATGGGGCTATCAAATGAAAGATACGTAGTACAACGATGGGCTGAAAAATAAGACAATGCAGTGGGTTTTAGTTTCATTAAAATGCAAGTCTACTGATTATCTATTAAAGGGTCAAGGGCACCGTATTGCTACTGAAAATTATTTGGCGTTCTTTGAAAGTAAAGGTATGGAATATTTCATCCATGGCCGTTTAAAAGACACTGACACATCGTTTTTTTTATGCTCTCAAGACAAATAAATATACGGAGGAAAGCGTCACTCGTTTCACCAACTAGGAAATAATAGGATATATTCAAAGAATGGACGGCTTAGCCTACTACTTTTCATATGCTCTCCGAGGTAAGAGAATTTTCTGCAAACTAGAAATTATGGGAACACTGGATTGTACATTTTGGGGGCAACTGCTACAAACAGGCCCCATCCAACACAGAAACTTGTACGGTTACTGAGAACAGGTGGGGGTGGGGGAAAGCTGGGCCACTCCCAACAGATGCCAAACCTAATTCTTGGGACGATTTGCAGCATCGCATAAGTGTTGAAATAAGCTGTTTTACTGCAAGGATATAGAACGACCTTATCAGTAAAATCGGCAATTTCTTCTAGTTAATCCAGTTGTACCTAAGTTTTTTTTTCAAACAGCATTGGAAAAATGGAATTAATAAATCGGAATTTCTACAAAGAAAAAAGTTGTCCCCACATTGTGCTGCGTTCAGCGATCGGTCTTTATTCTAAAAAAGTTGATCAAAGTAATAACGCAGCCTTACAGGGAAGACAATTGCAAAAATTTACTGTGAGTGTAGTATTATCAAACGTATACAGATTAATTGAAGTTGTGCCGTTTTGCTATAAAACTGTAATTTGTTGTGTGTATGTGACGGCTGTGTCTTTGAATGAACAGGCCTGAGTAACTACGCTACTGTACCTAGGCCTAAAACTTCACAAACCCGTAAGCCTAAACCAGGATGGTTCAGTGACGTACAGTACTAGGAATAGTCCGAACGTTTCCAAACTCTGTCAGCACATGCTAACCATCGGATAACAACCCTCTGCGCTATTAACGAAGGTCTAGTGATAAACATTTCTTATCGATTACACAGGAAGTCTGATCAATGAAACCTGAGGATGCAGCTATTGTGTTACGCTCCTCATTGTAAAGAATTTCATTGGTGAAATCTTTTGTGTAAGCTGTTACTTGACTTATCAGATTACTCCTATTCAAACCGCCCAAAACCATGAGCCGCAGATTTCAGTGAAACAACGTCGACAAAAGCGTGGTAAACTGTGGGTTTTCAGCGGTTGGTATCTAGCGCTCCGGTCGGTTTTTTACGTTTATTCTTGGCGCATCTGTACTTAAGTTACTGAGTAAGACCCCAATCAATTAAGTCCCAATGACAGACTTTCCAACAAGAAAGAAATTTTAGGTGTGTGAACACTGTCCTGGGGGACCGGGAGGGGTCCTCTTCCTTCTGAGAAAAATTTTTAGATTGTAGGTTAAATGCAATAAGATGATAATTGGTGCAATATTTTTCAACCATCTCGTCTGTTGTTTGATGTAATTGTGCAGTGTTCTCTACTGGTTGAATCTTTGTCTGGGTGCTCTGAAGGTTAAAGGTTAATATAACGTGTACCGAGCTCCCCGAGTTAGGTCCTTAGCGGGGACATGGTCGTGGTTCCATCAAGTCATACCTTGAAAGAAAATACGAGGCAGTAAAATAACTATATTACATTTTGAACGAAAAAAAACTGAGGGATAGGCCTATCTGGCCGTGGCAGCCTCGAGAAACAGAAAGACAAAGGTAGAGAAATAACAATGATAACTGAGAGACTGTACATAACTGGTGATTTACATAACAGAAGAAACTATTTACAGGTGCAGCCTTTCAAAGGCGCTTTCAAATTCCTCTTACATTAATAGTGATGGCTGTCCATAAAGAGAGTGGGTGCTCTCTTTGAAAATTGTTTGCTAAAGTAGGTGATAATTTAATTATGGCCTTCTTGGATGACTAAGTACTTTTCTAATCATTACAATTTTCACACTTTGTCCGGGTGCAGCACCCTAACAACAGCTAGTGGAGAATACTGATTGTGTATTGTCATTTGACCATATTCACCTTACAGTTTTGCAAATTTAGCTGTGAAAATTCTTTGCCGTGATTATTGTTGCATTAGAGATGTTGAGTTTGGCCTTTTTGAGTAAGAAAGTTCAGTCGAGGCATAAATGTAATGAACAGTGTGTGAGCATGTGAGAAGCATGAAATGCGTGTGACACACTGCATATTGGTAAGTCTGTGATGGGTTTATGACTAGTTCCCGGCGTATTTCTAAGCACTATTGGCCAGGCGCCTACAGGTCACCTGCTGGATGCCGGGTCATTTTTATGCTTCGGATTCAAAGTTAAAATCTGTCATTGCCTGCGAATCAGCTGTCCTGCTGATGTCCAAGTTGGGCATCTAACACATCCCAGGGTGCATTCCATGCACTCTGGTCTGAAGATCTTCGGCATGGAGTTCGCATTTTCCTTATGTTTTCTATTGTTTTTCTTGCCTAACTTTGGCGTGGGCCTGACATGGAATGCACTGTGGGACATATCGTCTGGTGCCGATGTCCAGGCGCTGGGTCATTTTCGGTTTCAGTCAGTCAGTCCATGTATCTGCGGGGTGCCAGTTCAGCCCAGGGTGCATTTTGTACACCATACATGAAAGATCTTCAGCGTAGACTAAGGAAAACACGTGACGTAGCCTAGGGTGCATTACATGCACTCGGATCTGAAGATCTTCGGCATGGATTTGGCATTTTTCTTATATTTTCTATTATTTTTCTTGGCGTAACTTCGGCGTGAGCCTGACATGGAATGCACTATGGGGTGTAGCGGCATGAGAATTCACTTGAGTTAATGTACAACATGTTGAATTGTACGAGGATTCACTTGAGTTGGCGTAAAACTTACCTAGGCCAAGGCCTATTGACTAAATATTTTGTAAGTCCAAACTGTACCTCTAAGTCAAAACAGCAGCTATGGAATTTTCTGCACAGTTTGTTTCCACTTAATTCACATTGAGTCCCATACGAAATATGATTATTTCCTTCTAAATAAGAAAGAATTTGTGTACCTTTTTGCTTCAAGTATGTCGAATGATCGTACAGCAGGCAGTGTTATGTAATATTGTGTGGTGTAAATCACACCTTTGGTTTTGTTGGTGTACAAACACTGACACCTCGGCATACTGTAACTTTGGCTTTGGCTTTACATGGAATGTACACTGAGGTCTAGTGCCGTGCAGACAATGGCTGGGCCCCGCACGGCAATTAGCCGACTACAGTACCCGGCAGCTGGCTGGAAATCGGAAAGACATCAGCTGGTGCTCTGCCTATGTCTGGCCTGCCACTGGTGAGCGTATGTCGATATAAAAGCTGGCGACACATGTGGGTGATCAAATAACCGTTCATGCTTCACATAGTGCTGTCTTGTGTTTCTAAACACGAATGCTTACCTGTAAGCTCTGCAGAATGCCATAAGGGTAGAGAGGGAGCAATGGGAAGGGGAAGGAGCTCACCAGGTCATCACCATGTCGGAGGCCTCCTCAGGCTGGAGTCTTTGCGTTTGCCTATCTTCTTCTGTCACCAAAGGCTAAAAGCGTTAATGATACCTGAATTTTTGTTGAAAATTTTAAAATGATCCCAAAAGGCATTTGAGCTGTACAATTCTGTAAGGGGTAGGGTGAGGTGTGTTTTGGCCTGAGTGATGGATCTGTTGTAATAATTTTCTGTCACAAATGGTTCTCTCACTATCAGAGTTTTCGCAAATCCTTCACAAACTATGAACATTTTCAGGTGCTCCGCACGCTTCAAACTACCTCAGTATTGTTCTTCTTATCAATATCTTCAGGTAGCAACTGCTGGTGAAGAGCAGCGGCAAAAGTTGAAAGCTGTTTACGAATTCTCAGGTAAAAGACTGGCTTTGTGATTGGCATGTATTTTGGGGGGAATTGAAAGTTTCTCAATGAAGAGCATTAATGCAGGTTTTGTCATGGAAATCTTATTTAATGAAATATGTCGCTTCTTGCGCGTTCGTCAAAGTTTGCACTCCATCTCATGACTGGCAAAATGTTATAATACATGCAACTATTCTGATCACAACACTTTTCTGATAACAGAAAGTACATCTCCAACCTCAATAGAGGCCTCACATATAGGATCTTTAGATCCAATTTGTAGCATGATGTGGAAGGTTGAAAGTACATATTTTCCGTTATACATTTCCAGAAATGTTTACCTAGCGCTTCTTGTGCAGCCATTTCCGGTATAGATGGTGAATGTTAATACACTTAGCTACAAAAGACATTCTGAAATGCTCTTGTTAGTCCTTCATCCCTTTTGCTATACCTGTCAGGGAGGTGTAATATCACCTTCCTGCACCTATTCTCTCCCTCCCTCCCATTTCCCATCGCTGGAAGCTGTTCGTCTGGATTTTCATTCAAACTTAGACAAACTATGATACTGTATGTAGTCGTAAAGTGCTCGGCATCATACTCTACGGATCATTTGGATGTCAGGTACTGTACAGTAATAAGCTCATCATGTCAGTGCCCCATTTTATATTTATCCAGAGCTGCCATCAGGCCCTATACCCGTGTCTGCCAGTCTAACTGTAGATACCCTTTTATAATGCACAATGTAGCAAAGGAAAATTTTCGTAATAGTCCAAGAATGTTTTTGTGGATTCCATGCAAGTATTTTTGCATAAAAACTTTTCCCGAATAGAAGGCAGTGATTGGAGCCAAAAAGGGGCTTCAGGAGGTTTGTTGACAACATACCCTTCTCCTAGACAACATACTCTCCTCTTTCTCCTAAGCAAAAATTAGTATACATAAAAGTTGCAGACATTTTCCAGCCATATATGATCAGTTCCAAAAATATCCCAAAGATATCACTATTTTTCATCTAAGCAACCTTAAATTAACAAAAATTTCTCAAAGAGGAGGGGGATCCTCCCAGGATGACACCTTATGTAGAGTAGTGACAAAAACTTTCTGGATGCTCACACTTATACTGTATATACAGTATGTACATAAAAGTACAGTACCATGCCACATACAGTATCTGAAACACACAACCAAAGGTATTGTATGCCAGTCTACAGTCAAGGCACATGTCACGAGTTGGCCAACAGGCGGACTTATAGTTGCGGGCAAAGCCACTGGAAGGTTGTCAGCTTCTAGGGATCATTTCTTCATCATTTCCATGTCTGTTCAGGTATATACACATTAGAAAAATAAAATCAGAGGTTTTCCCCCAGATTTTAAAATACTTTTGTGGAACTTTTCTTTGAAATTTTGTGAAGTTCTTTTACACTTGGGTGTCTTTGTCGTTAAGCTTGGCTGACTATTGTATAAAATGCCAGTGTATAAGTTCCAATTTTTTGTGTGCTCTAAAGGTATAAGAACCATACAGGGTATGGTCATCCCTTGCTTTTCTGAGCCAATCACAAACATACAGTAATCCAGATTGGACTGAGTTCAACTTTCAAAGCTTTAAAGTATTAGAGTATGAACAGGCCTGAACAGTGATCATGTTTGATACTGTACAGTAGCTTTATAGCACTATACTGTAGTATGAAGGCTAATTCATACTTCAGTATAGCACTATAAAGCTATGAAAGTTAAACTCTGTTCAACTCTGAGCTATATTCATGGTTGGCTGAGGAATGGATGCTCATATATGGTTCAGCTTTATAGGGTATGACAATTTGGAAGTACAGTATACTGTAAACTGGCCTTAAATCAGTCTTTAGGCAGCCAATAGGTGAGAGAATGTACAGCTACAGTAGACAAGTATTTCATGTGCAGAATTATGGACTTGGGTGTGGGAATCCTTCACATGGGTAGTGTGCCTTACAGGTAGGGTGAATACTGGGTTGTACAAACATAAGTAGCCTTTAGATCTATGTATACACCCTTGTCTTCTTACAGTAGAGCATGCACTTTTCCAAAATATTCCAACTTTGGCAAAAATCTTTCAGTTTGCTTTGGGAAAGCCAATAGATTTGCACTCCCTTCCTTCCCCTGCCCCCTCCCCCCCCCCCATGCATGCAGGTTTTGTTATGTTTATGAAAATGCATACATGTATTCTTGTCTCTGTCTGTGTATTAAGGGATTAATGTTTCCTTTTCTTCACACAGATTTTTAGAGATCTGGCAAGATGGCTTCCATGCCATCCAGATCTTCAGCTGAGCAGCACATCATGCTATGTGGAACGTGCCCAGATGACCACTGCCAGACAAAGCTTTATTTTCCTTCATACGATGCTAGTATAGAGTGTCCAAATTGTGGCCAGAGGCACTTACGGAATAGCTTGAAGAATATTGAAGAAGTGAAGAATGCGGAAGTAGCCATTCACAACATGCTAAGGACACTTCTTGTCGGGAATGTCACTCCCAAAAAGACAGCGGACTCGGTCAAGGTCTTGGGCCTTTCAAACTACCACTGTAAGCTTCTAAGCCCCCTGTTAACCCGGTATGGCATGGACAAACAAGGCAAAGCTGTCCCACTGAGGTATGATGATACTAAAATGGTGTAGCAGTTTTTTTTTTTCAGTTGAGATTTGTTATGGGGATGATGGCTGTTAGCCTGGAATTAAGATTTCACTTTCTTCATATCATGAGAACAGGGCTCAAAAATAGACTGGCGCTCTGGCGCAAAAGCGCCAGAGACCGCTGCAACTAGGGCTGTCACGTTTAAACGTTTAAACGGTTAAACGATCGATCGGCCGTTTAAACGGCGCATAATTCAGCTAAACGTTTAAACGGTTTTCCTTTTAAAAATACAACAAAAGTTTTAGCAGTTTTCTTCCCCAATGTTTTCTTTGATATCTCTCATTTAACAACGATGTTTATTTGCAAATTCAATGACCAAATAAAGCTTCAAAAATAAACTGTCCGTGTCTCTCCATTCATAGTATATAATTCTGTGATTGAATTGACTTCCACCTACTCACAGTAAGCCTACTAATCCCCCTAACAATACGCAGCGCCCGCATAGGTCTGCTTATCAGGACGCGTACACAATATCCGCTTAACCACAATTCACTCTCTCTCAGTTTACATCGTATTAGTAGCTCAAGGTGCGCACAGGACGAACGTTAAAAACAGACTTACTTAAAAGCCCGAAAATTGCCGCAGTATTTGAATGCAGCATTCACACCATCCTACCATGCTTTACCTATACGTAAACAGACAGTGTAGGCTCGCACACGTGTTTGTTTTGAGTGTTTCATATAGCAGTACATAATTCATGCACGCACTATATATCCATACGTAAATATCTGTTTGAGTCATGTCAGCGCCCCGCGGCCCGCTTGCTGTGTGCAAATCAATGGAGCTATAGTACGCGACATAGCATGGGATGAATCTATCACAAACTTTCGTTCATTGGGGTAATGTTCTAGACATCGTTTTTGTTTAAATCACAAAAGTAAAAGGCACACGTTTACTTCACACAAATTAACATGCATTATAAACATAAAAGTACCTATCGTAAACTACTGCAAAGGACGATGAAACAACCGGTAATTTAGCGGTACAAGCAGCGATCGACAAATGTTGTTATTTTCCATACCATGCCCAATGTTGTTGCGATGTACGTCAACTTTTGTACAGAGCAGGTGCGTGGCCTAATGTGTTACTGTTTGCATGTAATAACGGACCTATACACGTGCTTTAACTCGACTTTTTTCTTGCGTGTCACTTGAAATTCTGCATTTGCAGTGTACGGACATGGCCTAATATCATGTACATCGGTGTTTGCGTACATTGCGGCCTGATATCAAACGTATGGCCCTGTATCAAACTTATGATCATTGACTGCGAATTTAATGCTTGGTTTCGTTCATTGGCAAATTTGGGTGAATTAAAAAGAAATCGCTGAAATGATCGCTACATTTTTACGTACAGATTTTAAAAGCTTGCGCGCACTGAATAACGTAAGTGAATGGTCAATGAGGCCATTAATGCATTACACTGTTGGTTCAGAATAAAGATACCGTTTAAACGGTAAACGAACGTTTATTCCGACCGTTTAAACGTTTAGGAGATTAAACGGAAATTGACACCCTAGCTGCAACTGCGACAGAAAAATGGAAAAGTGAGTGTTCGTCTGGAGCTAAAATTAGCGCCAGATGCATGAGGCAATAGAATTATGAACTCCTGTGCCCAACCCCACACCTTCTCCACATTCAAGGTGCCACTGAGGTCAATCTAAACCTGCCATGAGCTACACTTGCACCCAGTCCGGCCCCTCCCAAGTTTTTCAGAGATGGAGTGACCACACCATGCTTAGAACTGCGCATTGTGTTACACCAAAAATGCTCTTTGTCTTTCCTGTCTCTGTTATTTTGAATTTCTTTTACTAAATGAAATGCACACGTAACATTCGGGAGACGATCAGACAATGTTACATGCAGAGAACAGTGGTTTCTTTGAAAAATTGAAAACAGCTCCAGACAATTGGAAAATAGCTCCTGTAAAGCTTCAAAATGAAGGTCATCAGAAGCTGTTTTTACGTAGCTCCTGAGAGGAAAAGCTTATTTTTGAGCCCTGTGAGAACAACAATCCTTTATTCTTAAAAATCAGATTTGTACTGAGTATATTGCACACTTTGCTGTACTCATCCATAACATTTTGACAAATTTACCTGTACTCCTAAGCAGGGATGTAGCTAGCAAAATTTGAGTGCCGGGTAATTCTCTTATCTGGGGAAAGCACCTCACCCCACCCCATGGCATCTACCCCATTTTTCAGCCATTAATTTTTCATTTTTCCCTTATTTTACTTTAGGGAGTAAATTTAGGGCTAGTTTTAGGTCTCGGTAGGCAGATTTGTGGTGGGCGGGGGGACGTGTGTTTGCCTGGAGTTCCGGGCGGGAATATAGAGTGCTGGGTGTCACCGCCCAGCGCCACCCACCGTAGCTACATCCCTGCTCCTAAATGTTCCTACAGATTTCTAGAGTTTAACATCAGCATTTGTTGAATGTAAGGTG
>JAIZAY010000355.1:0-47500 GCA_029531755.1 Holothuria leucospilota
CAGTTATGTAGTATTCTATAGAAAACAAGCCCATATCCAGGCTTTTGATAACCGGGGTTAGGGGGGTGACTAGCCCATGGATTTAAAAAAGCCTGTGGAGTACATATACCCCTTTTGCCTTCCTCTGGAAACGCCCTTATATATATAACTGAGTGTCCTGCGAAAGTGGAGGGGTGCGGTACTGTAGTCTGTATTTATACCCATATTCACGCCTCGTTTCAGCTTTCAAGGGGCATGGCCATTTGGCATAGGTTCAGTTTGAATTTTTCAGGGCATCAAGGCCATCAGTCAGGGCGTTAGGGCCATTCTCATTCCTAAACAAGGGCACCAAGGTTATTAACCTGTACGTACATACTGTTGCAATGTGTGTCCCACAAGTTTTTGTTTAGAAAAAAAATTGTGTACCAAAGCATCAGCTTTGTAGTAGTACCGGAATGTAGAAGAAAGAAATGCATTCGCTTGAGTGTAAACTATCTGTTGTAATGTATACCTAACACAGAGAGTAAGGCACGGAGGCCATACACTGAAGGTAACGAGGGCAACTTTGGCCCCGACTTTTAGTCATTTTATCATTTTATCAGTGCATTGCAGCAAACAGGGAATGTATGGAGGCAATGGCCTCCACAGCCCCCGTTTAATTCGAGGCCTGCATATTGGTTTAAAATAATGGGCTTAGCCCTAGTCCATTTGGATGGAAAGTTTCTTTTTAACCACTGTAATGGCCATGATGTGAAAGCCGTAATGGCAACCATAGCGATCATTAGTGTCAGCATGTACTAACAGAAAGTGCTAATATTTATTTTCAAATATTAAAATTTGAATAATTCTTTTCATTTTATTTTCCTGGATGCATATAACTCAAACTCTGAAACTATGATGTTTGTAAGAAACCAAGAAACGCATTTTGAAAAACATCCCCAATTTTAATACAAAAACAGAAAGCAACAAGTCGTAATCAACCAATTGGTCCCAAATGTTTGAAAATGACCGCAGTGTAAGACAGGGAAAAAAATCTGATGAAAAAGTTCGGGATCAATTAATCTCCAAAAGCCTAACGAAAATTGAAATGTGAAACTACTGTAACTTAATGTTATGTAGTCCAGATGAAAGGTAGTAGACACTGTGTGTGAAAAATAGGTAACAAGAACAAACTGACAGAATACCGTTGGGTTTTCTTAGGGGGGGTTGGGGGGGTTTGTGGTGTGGTTGTGTTTTTCTTCTGCAGAAACCCTTATCACAGACATGCCTGGACTAGCTGGAGTCATGGGCGCAGTCAGCATGACTCAACAAACTGCAGAGTTATAGTTCACGTCTTTTCTTCAGCGAGGATCGAAACTGCAACTCCACTCCAAAAACTTACTGGACGCAATTTTGCAGTGGAAATTGTATACTGTATGCAAGAACCCAGTGACATCAGACTACGACTCCACTTCAAAATGGAAGTGCAGTGCCAGTGGACTTAAATTGCTGTAATTCCACAGGCGACCAGGACCGCGACTCCACTCCAGAATGGAGGTGCAGTGGATTTAAAATAAATTCTGCAAAAGTATAATTTGGATGTACGTTGACTCGTTCTCAAAATAACCTTCACTGGATAAATGGCTGCTGGGACCATGACTGAGACTCCAATCCAGAATGGAGATGCAGTAGACTTAGGCCTAGACTTAAATTAATTTTTTCACAAAGGTATAGCCAGTGGAGGATGTTCGTTGACTCGTTCTCAAAATACAGTAGGCTGACCATCGTTGGATAAACGGTCACTGTGACTCCACCAGCTACAAATATTCTTTCAAAGTGGCCGGGATATCCTGCAGTTACTCCTTGAAAATATTGGAAATTAAATACGAGTCAACCAGTTGGCTTAATTGTGAAATATATGATAAAATTATTTAAGCCTAGCTTAAAGTGTACCTAAAGTGTAAAATTTCAAAAAGATATGTTACAAAGCTTGAAAAATGCATCCAGATGGTCCAACTCCCATCTTCACAGGACGTTCCTAAGCTGAGATATAAAATGTTGAAGCTTATTCACTCAATTTAAAATGGTAGATTGTGCAATAATTTGTGATGCCATTCTTGTCCTACTCAAATTACAGTCCTTGTTTTTCTTTGTTTTTCCGAAAGCCCCTACACCTTGTGCCAAAATGTGATCACTGTCTTACTGTTATAGGGTGACTAAGCCCTCTCCCTATAACATGCTATGCAAGAGAACAGTAAATGTTTCAAGGTCATATAGACATCTTAATTTTAAAAGAAAACAAAAGCAGGTAATGTGAGTTGTACAAGAAGGGCATCATAAATTATTGCGCAATCGACTTTTTCAAATTTACTGAATATATTTCAACATTTTATATCTCAGCAACGGAGTAAGCTATGAAAACGGGAGTTGAATGAATGGAATTCATTTTCCAACGCCTAAAATATATATTCTTGTAATTTTAGACTTTAGGTCCACTTTAAATTGTATTTACTAATTTAGGCCAAGGCTATGCAGACAAAAATCATGAATACACAGTACAGTAGGCCAAGCCTAGTCAGCATACCGGCTACACAGCCTAGGCCGGCCTATAGGCTATAGTATAGTATAGGCCTAGCCTAGGCTAGTAGGCCTAGGACTCAGTTCTAACAATTAGGCATAGGCTAGGCCTAAGCCTAACGCAAAATGAAAACAACCGAGAAGGTGACTGACATTTCAAAATCATACATATGCTTGCCGCAGCTTACAGAGAGTCGAACATACTGCCCAGCCCACATAGCCATAAGTTAGCCCTAGGGCCTAGGCCCCGAACATTAGGCCTAGGCCTAGCCTAGGCTACATAACGTTATGACAAAGAGGTCTGATTAGCCTAGGCTACAAAAACAAAATGAAGTGAAATTTTATCGATACCTTCAAATATTGCTTTCAGGTGTGAGAGATCCCATTCTTGTAACTTTTCTTTGACAAATTCATCCATTATCGCCAGAAAAAAGAGAATTTCGACAGAAGTGACCACAAACCAACTAGGCTAGTAGTATCCGTAACTAACACAGGCCTTATACAAAACACTGACACTGCATATGGATCCGCACGAAATTTCGCGCCCTGCATACATTAACCGTTTCATGTATGCTCCGTTCACGCGGCAGGTCAGTGTAGCCAGATATCACCTTAATATTTAAAAACGATCCTCTTTATTCACTTTAAGTGTTCTTAAAATATGCTGAAAATATGCCGTTGTGATTTGATCAATTTTTGAGGTACAGAGAGATAAAAACGCTGATTATATTAGTACAATAATCAAATAATTGAAATAACCTGTTTCTTGTGTTTCGTCGTCCCATATCCAAAACTACACAACGCACTGTGCAAAACGCCTCCCGACATTAGTTGCAATTACAAGTTGTGTGAAATGGAACTTACACATCAGTTGTGTACACAGGTTTACTAAACTGTTTTTAGAGTGTATAATGTTCCCATTTTCAAAGAAAATCTGGCGAAATAGTTTCGAGAATCATCTACAATGTCCCCTACATGTTCGACATAGATCAAAGAGTCAAAGCTGATAGGCTGTCGGTGTGTTAATCCGATAATAGTAAGATGATGTAAACGTTACTTTCCCTTCGCCGTGACAACGGCGGTCACTCGTAGTTTCCGGAACATTCGCGTTTTGTCTATTGTTTAGCGCGGGGTGATAGGTTACAATGAATGACCTACTATCTTAAAGGTTTTTACAAAGAATGCACGGCAACTGTGACGGGGGGCAGTTCATGACACTAAGTGGAGCACCACGTGACGTGCGTACAGATAGTTATCACCGGGAGGACCATTTTTTTCACCTGTACATGGGTGCCATCCTGGGGAAGGGTGCTGAGGGGTTTACCCTGAAAGGCTTGAAAATTCAATATTTATGGTCTAACATGTCATAAAAAAGGCCTACTTGAAGAGAAATAATAGGAAATTTATGGCATTTAGCTGTTGTTTCAAAATAAGTTTGCGTCGACTGATTATGCCCTTTCAAGTTACTTTGCAAGCTCTTTGACTTAAGCCAAAAATTAAAGGTAATCAAAGGTTGTTTTATCTTTAGCCAGTGCATACGCTGGCGTTGAAAAAAAAGAATCAACATGAGCACCGAACAGAAACAGTAGAAACACCAACTGATTAAGTTTGCATGGGTTTATTTGCTGTAGTCTCATCCGAATGTGGATAAACGATAAAATAAATCAGTAACTTGGCAGTTTGTACTTGGCTCAACTCATTAAAGTTCTACACATTCATCAGACTCAACCGTCTCCATGGTAGATTTGGATTAACTGAGCTCTGAAAATTGTTGTAACATTGTGACTGAATAACATTCCCTCTGTGGTATACATACTGCACGACAATTAAACACAAGTTTCCCTTTGATCTACAATTTGGGATGACTCCTGTAGGAGATAACTCCATAACATAAACATCAATGTAGAAATGTAAACATATTACACAGAAAACACCTTGTTGCATATGTATAACTCAGTATGGCAGACAACGGCTACACTACCAATTGACTCCATTATTCTCTCTAAAGTGATACCCGGAATAGCTGGATATCTGCATTTGTTTACCACAGACCTTAAATGTATAATTACAAATGACCTCCTACTATACATCTACTTACTGCTTTGACGGGCGAAACAACTGTTCTCACAGGTTAGCCAGTGTACGGGTGAGCAGGTTTCACAATAACAGGCAGTAAAAACGCTTCAAGATAGAGCAAGACTCGAGATAGCACGGACTACAGTTAGCACTGATTCGGTTTCGCAAAGATTCAGGTTAGCGGCGTCGGGTTAAATATGAAACACGTATCATAAACACCCAATAAACAAATTACATGTGTCAGATGAGGTGCAAATTACAAAATGCCTATCCACTAATAGGCTCAAGAATAGTTAACAGCCACCGATACATATACATCTGTGATCCCAAACTCTGATACAGTAAACAATTAACCTCACAGAATCCACATGACTCTCCTGAACACTAGTATTACTGATCTGCCCTATGCCAAACAATAACATAATTGCGACATATTATACTGCCATAACACGAGGACAGAGCCTATACAACAGTTACTTCCAAATAGATAAAATACTGTATACAGTAGTGTTAACATACTAACTCAAGACGAAGGCCTATACTCTAGACATGTGAGCGAACTATCGGTATTTTTCAGCATAACATCACTCTCAAAAAATTAATGTAAACCAAGGTGTCAGAAACTCAGCTCACGTTCATTGTTTGAACCAGTTCGAAAAGCTTCTGGGGAGCAAATAACGCTGAATGCCGCCATTTTCAGGACAGCACGAAAACATCGTTTTGCATCTTTTAGACCTAGATTGCGCTCACAAATTAGTGGCGCTATACAGAAATTCTGAAGATTCTCAACGAATCTTATAGGTGTATTTAAGGGGCGTATGTTGTAGGAGGAAGGTGATTCATTTGTCAAGCAGAGACACTGAAATAAGAAAGCTTCCATGGTGGGGTTCTGGGGACTCTCTGGGAAATTTAGGGAAACACTTATATGCAATTCACGGGTTTGGGGGCCTTGAAATCATATTTTGGACAATGGAATGTTCAGCATTTCAGTATTTTTTTTCTCAGGTAGGCCAAGTTTCATGGTTTGGATATCTCAGGGGGGCAACTTTACCCTCCCCCCGCAAGCTAGGTCCCTCTCTTCAAACCCTCAGATAAGGCTTTTTACTCGTACGATAACGTTGCCAAAAGTGCTTCAGAGATATGTGTATTAAAGAGACTACTTAACCCCCGTGAAACCCTGGCTGAACCATGCTTAAAGAAAATGGTGATATTCTCTCACCAGCGGCATGTCTCTTGGATTAAAGTAAACATAAAGGCGACAGTAGGAAGAAACTAATGGGCCAACGCCTGCCTAGAGAAGCTGAGGCTACAGTATAGATTACATGTTCGTAAATATTGTGAATGTGTGTGCAAGCAAAAAAGCAAGTAATGTGTTAATGTGGGGATACATTCCTTTCCCGTGTTTACTATGCTCCCGTAATATAAACACACTTTCTGTGCTTTCAGATTGCGTGATCTGTGCTTTCAGATTGCGTGATCTGGTTTATAGTGAGTAAAAAAGAAAATCCAGAAAGCAAACCCATTTTATTTCATGTTTTAACTTCATAAAGGTCAACAAAGTGTCTCATTTTATGGAGAATGGTTACGTTGCACTCTAAAAACAAAAGAGTGAAATGTTCGCTCCGTCTACGGAGTGAAATTATTTTAACTCTTATAAGAGCGAGGTTTCACTCCATAAGAGCTAAAACAAGCCGTGGAACGTAATTAGATTCGTCTATCACGTCATTAAGATTAAGTGAATAATAACGACGATGCCACTGGATTACACTGCGCGAAATGTTCCCGCTCACTGCACGATAACCTAGCATGCATACTTTTTGCCACAGTTCAAAAGCGTGCATTCATATCAGTAGTTTCCACTGTTAGTGTTAATGTTGCCACGTACTTGACACCGTAAAGCGAACAAGTAAAGTTAACGTTAGCCTATTTGGTTTTTATAGTGTTATACTGATAGAGTGCCATTTCAGTTATTCTTATATTGTTGAAAATGTATGTGTTTGATTGTGAAAAGCTCATAGTCCTTGCTGACGTAAAAAAATATTTGCAATAGAAACGTAGGCAAAACCGTAAATTAGGCTAAAGTGCTCATATTCTTTTACTGCGGTAGGCTATTACTGCATTAGGCTAAGTAAAAAAAAAGTGATTAGCTTTTTCTATTGGGGACGTAAAGATTAAACCAAATCACCTTTAATTTTATGTAGGTTATTTCTTATTTAGTCCTTTTTTGCTGTCCCAATAAAGATGAAAAGCATAAGACCCCTTAGCTTCGTTTTCAGAGCCCGCTTTTTTTTAACACTTTTACGATGTTTTTGTAGATGCATCATTTCCTTTACTCGTTTGCACGACTTAACCACGTCAAATGGTCTATTTGGGCTTACTCCACAGCATATTGTAGAACACAGTGTGGAACATCTTACTGGTAATATTGTTGAATTGAAATATTATTTTCTCGTCTTATGGGATGTTTCGTGCAGCCATTTTGTCATGAAAAAAAGACCTCCCTCTTCCTTCTTTTCAAAAAGCAGGATGCTAAATATTATTTTTTTATTGGCCTTGATTGCAATATTTTTTTTCTTGCAGTTGAAGCATTGTTAACAGAGTGAACGCCATAAAATGGAAAGGATTTGAGGAGTTTAAATCAGAAACTCTTTCCAGTGCCATCAATACAGTAACTAGAGTGTTTATTTTGCTAATATGTTAGTGAAGGTCTGTCAAGTTTCAGATGTCCCACTTTTTGCTTGCATCTACATCAATGCATATCATATAGAATTTTCGGGCATTATACCCCTCCCCCCCCCCCCCCAGCATGGCTTATTTCTGTTCCAAATACAATCAGCCAGTTGCTTAATCAACACGCCAGTTTGCTTTTCATTTGAAAAGGAGCCACTCAATTGCATACCGTGTAAAACTTGTTTTCAGGATGGCTACATGCAAAAATTAAAAGTTTTTTACTTGCTTCACATCAAACGGTTTCCTCCAGTGATACAAGATAACGATTTACACATAGAAGAAAACTTGCCTAAACCCAATGGAGAAATGAAAACCTGGTATCCAAATTATTCCCTGCATTTTCAGTAATGAATTTTCCAAAGCATGCAGAACAAACAGGAATACATTTTTGTTCCTGCGATGGAATTTGATAAATAAAAAAAATATTAATACTCTCTCCATCTGACAGTCATCATTTCCGTCTCCCTGCTATCGACTTCACCACCACGAACATAAACGAACTGATGACTGGCTGTTGCAAAAATTGGGGTATCCTTGTCAAATACAATATCTCGTTTGAAATGCGTTTTAGAGGCCGGAGGGTGGACCATTTGGCCCTGTAACAGAAGCAGCATGTCATGCTAGGGAATTATCTGGGCACTCCATCGGAAGTCATGTAGGAACATTACTTCGGCATCTTCGGCATCTTCGGCACCGATATATATATATATATATATATATATATATATATATATATATTAATATATATATATATATATAATATATATATATATAAGATTCATATATCAATAGCAGGTGAAAAAGTGCTCGATGCATAACAGAGCTTTGTATAAATACAATATACACCCAATCTATGGACTTATAGCCGCAACTCCGAGTTTCATGCGATATATATATATATATATATATATATATATATATATATATATATATATATATATATAATATATATATATATAAATACAGCCAGCATAATGTCATGAGTAATTAAATGTTAATTTCCTTAAAAATGCTTCGTAGGAGATAAGATATTAAATTATAATAACAATTGTAAATGACGCACACTCAGTAAGTTGTTATAATGCTATGAGCCCACAGAAATGCCGCGCCCAGTCAAAATCAATGCAGTGCCTGTAATGTCATGATTAATTAAATACGTCACAATACGTCACTAGGAGATAAGATATTCACTTATTACAACAAACATCAAACTTTACGTTGAAACCCTCGGGACTTAAAGTGCCAAGTTGAAAAATTAGTCTATTTTCCGATTTCAATCGGTCAAAGTGATTGCCTTTGCACAGAAGGGCTCCTGTGACCGTGAAATCGCTATTGTTACAAGGTGAAAGGGGGTTGAAGTGAGTGGCAATAGGAAAACCTGCGAGATGGAGACGAATTGACCGTAGATGCTCAGTTATACGATCGGCTAATCGACGTTTGGTTTCGCCAATGTATAATTATTTGCAACGTTTGCAAGCAATAATATAGACTAAATTGGCAGAAGTACAAGTAAAGTGATCATTGATTCGGAAAGATTTTTGGGGACCCTCTATTTGTAACAAATTGTCCAAAGTAACGAATTAACAAGTATTACACCGGTTGCACGGAAATGTGTCAGGATTACTAGTTTGAATGGCAAGAGGATCAGAAGCTCTCACTAAATTTTCAGAGAGATTACGCTGTCTCTTGTACGCCGTGATGGGTAAGTCCTGGAAAATGTCTTTAGTAGAAGCGTCTTGGCTTAGAATTTTGACATTTTTGTCGATAAACCGTTGTGTAGGCTGTATTGATGGGTGAAACGGAAGGACCAGTGGGATACGGTCAGAGCTAGGTTAGGCACCAGACGGTTGCAATGCAGTAGTCCTGTCAACAGATTTGATGCGTTCTAAAGCCCTATCCAAAGTAGTAGAGGGGTAACCACGAGCCTTGAAAAATTGGCAAAATTCTGATGAAACACGTTCAAAATCGTTGGTATTGGAACAAATTCTCCTAGCTCGCAAAAGTTGAGAATACGGTATTGCATTAATACAAGTGGGAGGATGTCTAGACGAGTAACGTAAGTAATTGTGGGAATCCGTGGGTGAAAGTGTACAGTAGAAATTATCCCACGGTTTTCGATTGTGAACTTAACATCCATGAATTGACAGAATTAGAAGAAATATCATGTGTAAACTTAAAACAAGGATAAAAGTTATTTACAAAATTAACAAAATTTTCAAGTTCATCTCTGGTACATTGGGCACATCCCACAATATCGTCAATGAATCTTTCATACAAAAGAGGTATCTTACCGGTGTAGGCAGAAACAAACGTTCTCCAACTAGTCCCATTGTTAGGCAGGCAATATATGGGCCCATTTTTGTTCCCATCGCCACACCTTTAATCTGACGGTAGAAGTGACCA
Organism: Holothuria leucospilota; assembly: GCA_029531755.1. Lineage (NCBI taxonomy): Eukaryota > Metazoa > Echinodermata > Holothuroidea > Aspidochirotida > Holothuriidae > Holothuria > Holothuria leucospilota. Next base: position 9,745 of record JAIZAY010000355.1, read on the forward strand.
TTGAAATGAAAAGCATTTGAGTTGAGCACCTGCTCCGTAAGACGTAAAATGGTAGTAGAAACCTAGGGTCAAGACGCCGATCAAGATAATGGCGGAGAGACTGTAAAGCTAGATCATGGGGTATCGAGGTGTAAAGGCTGGACACATCCAAAGTAAAGAGAAAACAATCTGCCTTGTTATCTGGGAACGAAAACTCTTTCAGAATTCTTAAGAAGTGCGGAGTATTTTGAAGGAATGAGGGTAACGACTTCACGATTGGGTTCAGAACTCTGTCTAGATATTCAGAAATTAGAACGGTGGGACACCTGTGACAAGAGACGATTTGGGCGTCCAGAGGAGTTGGCTTTGTGTATCTTCGGAAGCATGTAGAAATTAGATGTCTGAGGGCAGGGATGTATCAAATTTGTAGCTGTGTTGGGGGAGGTCACCGGAATGAATAAATGATTTTACCGTACTCTTTACAGTCTCGTGGTATGTGTTACTGACTAGCAGTTGAAATGTAAGTCGGACGAATTTACTGGCTGGTTCGGTTTATTTTCTTTCTTTGTATCTTTCACCATGCCGTACATTACTGAAATGAAAACAAAAACGGCTCTAAAATATCCAAAATATATCAAAAACTTGATAAGAACATATACAGCTTGCAATTAAACATTCTGGTATAGCGCCCTTTTTCTAACAAACAAGCGTCCGTGACCACACTAGCAACTGCTACCGCGACCATTCCCATACGTTATGTTTGCACAAGCCTCGTTTACCTAATTCTAGCCCACACCATTAACAACCAACACCTCCCAGTACCTCGAAAATGGCATTCCTCACAACAATAAACATATACACTGCACTGAAATACGTTTCAATCAAGAAATTACCTCGTAAACAATGCTTAGGCATTTCTTCGACCGTACCCTACGTTAACCACAGCACGTTAACTAGGCCCTCATAACATGAGGCTAACCAGAAACACGTTACATGATAAGCAACACCACAAGGGCTTCAATTTTATCAATGAAACATCGCACAGGCTCCTTCAAGCCACATCATCTTGAAACTTATCATTTATACAACAGTACATACCATTCCTCCTTCATAAGCCCGCTGATTCAATGGAGCAATCTATCAGCGAAGGTTCACATGTTCTAGCTAACAGTGATATCTAGGGTGCGTTTTAGTCGACTGTTAGTAGGCGTGGCCTAGTTCTAACAGAACTAACAACCAGTTGAGGCTGTTAGTTGTGTTAGATGATTACCATGGCGAATGCGTCGTTCGGGTGACGTTAAAATAGACCAGTCAATCAAAAACTAACACTAACAGTTGACAAAAACGCACCCCTAGTTTCGTCATATGGAATGATAAATTGGGGGCGCTATTAAGCTAAACTTACTGAACCGATTCAGTGCAGTATGAAGCAGTTGGATCGGAGTCTAGTTGAGTACAAGCTGTAGTATCCGATAGCTGTCGCTCAGCTTCAGCCACATACAAGTCTCGCTTCCATACAACCGTAGCACCTCCCTTGTCCGCGGGTTTAATGACGATCTCTCACTCTTAAAAGAGCCGGATGAAATTTGATCCAATCCGGATCAAATTTGATCCGGATTCCGTTTCCCAGGGGCACCTATCCATTCCGGATAAAAATGACTCGGAATTCCGGATAAAAAACAAATGACCCCATTCCGGATCAAATCTGATCCGGATTCCGTTTCCCAGGGGCACCTATCCGGTCCGGATGAAAATGACTCGGAATTCCGGATAAAAAACAAATGACCCCATTCCGGATCAAATCTGATCCGGTTCCGTTTCCCAGGGGCACCCACCCAGTCCGGATAAAAATGACTGGGAGTTCCGGATAAAAAACAAATGACCCCATTCTGGATCAAATCTGATCCCAATTCCGGATCCCAAAGGCACCTATTCCATCCAGATAAAAACGACTGAATTCTTGAGAGTAAACCAATGACCCCATTCGGGTTCAAATCTGAATGGATGCCACCTGGAAACCCGGAGCACCTAATTGATCTACACTGTTGCTTTCTCAATAAAGAGGGCCTGTTCTGGATTAAATTCACATTCTCACTCAATTTTCTCTGAAGGAAACAAGGTGGCAATGCTCAGTCTCTCCACTTACAGCATGAATGATAAGGTCACAAAATTTAGTAAGCCTCGAAAATAGAAAGTTCAATGGTGAAAATAAGAAACAATAATAGCTACAAATATTAGCTGAGTTGACTATGTATTTTGGAGCACACTGCAAAACAAATGACGTATTTCCAACAACAAAATATCTGCTACATCGAAAGCAGCAGCAGTTCAAAGCTTCAATGTCTTATACACTAGACATGTTTACATATGGTCTTTAAACGATGTTATGGAGAGAAAAAACTTAAAGAGACAGTAATGCTGATAAATGTAAAACCTTAAAATGATGGAATGACCAAAAGCACGACCTTAATCGAGACAGCAATTTTCATACATGTAACATTGAAAGTACAGTTATGGTATGGCTTACAGCACACAATTGATCTATTTAGTACTTTTTTAATAATGAGTACATTTCACATTTCACAGATGCCTACTGTTAGCCTCTTACTTCATAATTAGCCTTTCATTTTACGTTGATAAAAGTCTTTGAAAGCTGCTTCAAAATAGTCATTGAAGGAAAAGGTATTCAGTATTACTCATTTCTGATCCAGTAACTGTAGTAACAGCTAGCAGAGTTGTATAAAAGAGTGGTTATGTGTATTATGCCCTTACAAAACATGAAACCCTGCTGCATACTGTAGGCCTACTTAATATTTACTTAATTGTAAGGAAAGTGAATAAGATATAAAGAGCATACAATACAGAAACAATAAAAAATTGAACCTAACTTCATTATTTTTCATCCACTGGCATGGGATTCAGAAACAAGGCAGTTGGGTGGGAGCAGGGAATGGGGGAAGCACTACTATGCGGTTATAAATCCTATCCTAGGCTCTTAAGTAACAGTGGAAATTACATTCTTACGTAACACCCTATCGAACACATGCTGGTTTGCATGTAGGATTGTGTTGGTCAAAAGCAATTACCAAGCATTGATTATATTATTAAGTTATAGCTGGATTAAAGCTATATGGAACTCTGCAAAACCAGTGTGATGACTTTTCCATTTATGGAGGTAAAGTACTTGTTATATGTTTTTGCCTGGGTAGGGGTCACAGGGATGGGAGTGGGGAGAGTTAAGGGGGCACTGATGGCACTTGCAGAATTTGTCCGAAAGATTGAAAAGTTTGATAACATGAAAACAAAATTTGCACCTACTCAGTGTTAATTACTGTTAATTTAACCATAAACTTCCATTTTAAAGCCCTTCATTCATTTTCAAGTAATGCCTGACCTGTTTCCCCACGCAATTAAGTAAAATTAGAAGCATAACAATTCTGTAGTAACTCCCTCTTAGTATTAAGGAGTTAAATATGAGAAAGAAACCATGGCAACTTGCAGACTCGTAGTGAAAATAGCATGCAATACTTATATGATACATTTAGTTTCAAAGTAGCATTTCAGTAGCTACATCACACAGTAGACCATAACACTAGCATAAATACATGCAGTGCATACTCTTCATTGAATCTGTATGGTGAAAAACTGTGACCTAGGCTTCCTGTTGAAATGGATTTATCCTCCTCAGATCTACCTCTTTCAAGATGGGACAAGGTAAACTGCATTTTTCAAAAAGTCCCATGTCTATTGAAACTGCCATGCATAATTTATGTTCAGGACATAAAATAACTGAAAGCAAATTTCAGCTCCCTGCAAAATAGTCCTGTTCATAGTAAGCTCATTTCTACACAGTAATATACACCTACTTCAGTTGTTTTTCTGGTCTTAAATCCAAAACAAAAGGCTGTGTCTGCTGCACCTCTTCCAGGAAGTAAGGTGTTGGTGGAAATCTACAAAATGCACTCAAAAAGTTTTTCATCCAGTTTTTAAAATATGAATACCTTGGTTACAAGAAGTATTTTTCAGCAGTGGCAAGATCTGCAACACTTTCATTAATGGTCATCTGCAAGAACGAATTATCAATAGCTTAAAGTTACTCTGCTAATTTATTATTTAACATGCAGAAGGGGTAGAAAATTATTAATTTTCACTTTCATACGTACTTTAACGAAAATCACCTTTGAAGATGACAGCTGGACAAATAACATTCATGTTTCAACGTTTGCATCATCTTTTCAATATATGTGTTTGTAACTACAGACAATCCAAGCAGCTAAGTGATAGAAAATTAACACTGGTATATAGGCTTTCAGAAATCCTGTCCCAACTGTCTGGAACAAGTAAGAAGCTACTTTGGCAAGTGCACTGCTCGATATCTCGATATTGTAGTTGCTTGCAAAGAGTCTAAAGTTACACTAAACTTAATGTAAACTATGTCTTGAACTCAATGGTGTGATTTCAACCAAATGCACTCTCCCTACATCTCCCTAATTGATGGATGTGATTGAAGCTAACTGCAAACTACCCAACTCCACTACAATTCAATGTGCAATTACACCAGGGAAGTGATATCCTGAAGGAAAACCCCCGATAAAATAGACTAAGTGCATAGCACAGTTAAGGCACAAAGGCATGCAGAGAGTATAACACCCACAGCTCAATTTAGATCATGCAATTCTAGGCATGAAATAACCTCAGTGGTAGGGTTACATAAGATCAGCAATATTGACCTGCCTTGAATCATACAAGATGAAAAAGTGTGCAGCTGGTTTAAAAATATGCATAACAATTTCCATAGAACAGTAGGTTGCTTGACAACCCACAACCCCCCACCGCATCCTGCAAGATGTCCTATTTGAAATGCTGATGAAACAAAGCTACAAAGAAAATTAAAAAAGTTTCCTACCTGGTCGGTGTCAGGTCCAAAACTATTGTGTAAACAAACTTTGATGGATAAGGACTTCTACTCTAGGTTTCTCAGTTGTGGTCTAGTCCCTCCTTACACGAACCAGTTTTCAAGGTGCAGTAGCTTGTTGCTTCATAATGACCTGTGATCAGAAATACGTATTATGTCAAAAAAATGTCTAAAACATTTTAAAGTGATCTACAAGATTTCACTTACATTACTATTCCACTTATACTCCTCATCAATATATGTATAAAACAACGGCATGAACAACAACAAAAGAGATTGTACCCCCCCCCCCCCCATGCACAGCAAACATATAAAGCCTGTAAGCTCAGGCTTCAACTAATTCATTTTTTAGTACATGCAAGTTCAGCTTTTTGTTAAACCCACTCACCCCCTTGAATATCAATTTGCTCAATACAAGCCTACAGTGAGCCACAACTGGAAAAAAGGCTGTGGCCGGCTCGAATCGAACCAATAGGATGGAAACTGGGCCGTAAACTTCATCTAACCAAACCTACATGGAAATTATAAAAGACACTCATTGCTGGACTGTCCAAGACAAGGGTGCAGTATTAATGGTGAATTTTGTGATTGTAACAACAGGTTTTGCTAACAATATTTGTTTTTCACTGGCTATATTGAAGGCAATAGGGACTTGCCCAACAGACTACACTACTGAGCACTACATTAGACCGAGTAACTATATTTTTACTCTGAACTTGTGGGTGAGGTATTCACCCAAGCATGATGTTCCTTTCACAAACAAGTATCTATTTTCAAATTTGATTTCAAGTTGTATTATTTTGTAACAACATGAGTCCCAATTTAAGGTTCTTTACACATGTAAGGAAAGTGATACCCAAATTTATAATTGGGGTATTGTCATTTTTCAGAAAAATGGGCTAAAACTTGTTGCATAAGATTTAGTAAAACTTAGACAAGATCTTAATAGAGTATGTTACTTCCTCGACCCTTGAAGGGGGGAGGGGTGGTTACAATGTGCACTGCTGGGCAATGGAGGGATGTAGCAAGACCCTGTTCAAACGAACATGGTAATCCATGTTACAATCTCAATTTTCCACAAAAGTTGGAGATATCTGTATGGTGTGCTGCAATATAATGGAACATGTGCCAAGTGTAGTCCAATGTTTGAAGTTGAAAAGGACCTGCACATGAACTGAATGGCCCTCTGCTCTAATAAAAATTATTAAGCGTTACAACACAAAAAGTCCAGGAAAGAACACTACGTAAAGTACTTACATTACATGTGTATCTTTCTCTTTGTCAAAGCAAGGAAATTCTGCAATGATGAACTCAACCATGGCAATCTTACAGTAAAGGTATCTTCACTCTGTTAGCTGAAAAAATTAACATAAGTCCTGTTTTTGAGGTGGAAAATGATACACAGTACAGTACCTACAGTAACCAAATGTTCCAATTAACATCATTCGTCAAATTAACATCATTCAGAACCCTTCCATGTCAAATCTAACCACACACTTTGCTACAACATTCAACAATCATACCAACAGAAAGCACAAAATCAAAGGATATCAAGTCCACTCCCAAATGGTCCAAAAACAGTTTTTTGAAGAATAATTTGACGATATACTTAGATCTGCAGATATTGCCAGACAGTTGTGCTTACAAAACACTAATCTATATCACACAACTATACCCATGACAACTCAACTCCTCACTAGAAAATTTGTTCAGTAATTGTCCAGGTGGAAATTGCAAGAAAGTGTTCAAAACAAGCTGAAGAAATGACACTTTGACATTTTGATAATGTACTATGACCTTGGCATAAGTATTGATTGAAATTAAAAATTATGCATGTATGGTATTAAAAAACACTCATGCTCAAAAATGACACTGTACATGCCAGAGATGAATTGTTGAACTACATGTACTGTAGTTTTTCTTTTTGTGACTACTGTGAACTTGGGTTACATACCGTACAGTAAGAGTGGGCCACAAGTATGTACTGGCTATGAGTCTTGTTTAAATACCATACTTATTCTAATTTTTATATTCAGTCAGGATAATTACTTACTGTTTAGGATTTAATGATCTATCAGATGAGAAAACAAAGCCCTCACAGATGCTGTTGTGACATGTGATGAACCATCTTCCATATCTCCTTCATTGCAGCTCTAGTCATATTTCCCTGGTGCTCTGAATAAAAAAGGCAAATCAGACTAGTTACTAGCATAGCAATGACATTTACAGAGCAGGACTGTAACTACATTAACGTGTGTTTACTGCATTTCCTTGACAGATACTGTAGATACAGTACAGTACTGAACTGTACATTAATTTGCTACAGTAACTCTATTACATAGTACAGTAGTGAGCTCTGCTACATACTACCTTAACCTAACATTAAGGAAAGAAAGTAGTATTTAATGTCTTACAACCAAAGTATATTAGGCCAACAGGGTTCACAGAACAAAGTCAATGTTTTAACCTCCATGGCTAAAATTACTTTGACAAATGTATGGGCTATAGATCTCATTCATCATGAAACCATAGGGATGAAGAGAAATGCAGACCTGATCACTGGAAAGAACACTGAATTTGCAACTAACATGTTCAATATGGCAGTGACACGAAATACAACGGACCACCTGTGCATTTTTATGACAGCATGTAGGCCTATACAATGTTTCTGACGTCTTTCCCTTAAAAGGTGTTGTATGCAATGTATTGTATGTGGCACATGTCTTGAAAGAAGTGACCGATTCAGCTTACCGAATGCGTCAAGGTGTACACTAATTATGCAAGCAAATAAATGCTAGGTTTACAGGAATTATTGGTCCTCTTTTACTGGGGCACTTCATCTCGTAAATTTCCCTTAACCTAATACTGTAGTGTAGCTCTAGGGTATCCTATGTATTGTGAAGCCTTACAATGCCAAAGCATCAGGTTTAACATGCCAGCAGACTAGTGCTGGCCTGCTGGGTATTCTATAACTCCTTAGAATTCAGTAGAAGTACTCTACATGTCAGAAAGTTTTATAGCTGATATTTTGATGTAGGCTAACCTTTGCAGCACAAATTAGACATGTGGAACACTCAATCTTAGCACCGCCACACATTAGCAATTTTTGCCAAAAAGCTTGGATTATACTAGTATAGGCTTGTGCACAAACATTAATGCTCCGAGGAGGGGTGACGTAACAGACCTTGCCTACAGTATGTGTACCAATAGTGCCGGAACATATTTGAATTGCATTCTTCAGAGCTTATCAAATCGGTTGTACTGTAGTAGAGTCGCTACTAACCTCAGAATAAAGACGCAGTCTTTCAGATAACATTGAAATAACCGAACAATAAATTGTTATACAACACAAAGACATTGGTAAGCATACTTTAACTGGTTTCGCACTATAAAATTTGTACTCATACTGTACCCTTACACTTCAGGTTTACAATGACAAATTTTGACAACCACTTCTCTGAGCAGCAATGACTTCCAATTTAGGGCCCTACAACAGGCCTAACCAGTAACGTTACAACTTACTGAACTGGACCTTCCGCCTTATTTTATTCAGGCCTTGCCTACACTACAGTACGCTCGGCCTAATTCAGATTAGAATGTACATTTGGTCTAGGCCTATAAAATGATATTGACATTTTTTAGCTTGTGCAGACACTGACTCCCCTTAGACAACGATAATTCGTAAAGTGGTCGTGACTGTTAGCCAGTAACTCACTGTACAGTGATTTCAATAGGCTTAAATACCTTCTCTACATAGACTACAGTCGCCTTTAGTAACACTAACAGTAAAACACAGTTAGTCTGAATCATGCATAACAAATTTTAACATTACGCTGTTCACAGTAATATCGTCCATAGGCCTAGCATACACTACGGTACAGTAAATTATGCTATAATGATATAGGCTTACGCACTAAGTACTGTAAGTTAACCGACGTTTGAGTCAGTCCACTAAATGACATGAAGAGAGAATAATATCCAACCCTTCAAGTTCTTAACATATTTGGCTCATTTTTCTTACCCTCATTTAAGCAGCTCTTTCACTACAAGATCATCTTGGAGGTGATTTGTCTTGAAATGCGAAATAACGAACGTTTCCTGCAACCACCTCCCTGCTGCAACCAAGTTGAAAATCGTAGCGAGTTTTACGTCACATAATGTCACCTGATGCAGAACAGCCAATCACGTTACAGATGTGGTTGGGTTATTCGGAAATGTATCAATTTTATCCCGAACAGGATGAAAATATGGTTACGTTTATCCGGAAATGGATGAATTTCATCCCAAAACAGATGAGAATATTTTTATCAGGTATCCGGATCAAAAATTTCATCCGGCTCTTTTAAGAGTGCTGGATTGTCTTTTAGCGATTTCAGGGCCTGACGCTGACCTTTTGTGAGGTTAGTGGTTGTGCAGGGTCTTGATGGCAAAAACTTTTCAATATCATGATTGATAGAAGTTATGACTTCGCCTAATATTTTGTTCTCCCCCTTAGGTGTCTACATTGATGTTTTCTTTTGTAGTTCCGTAAAGGGGTCATTGGGGGTAACTCATCGTTTTGGGAGTTACGATAGTGATACTGTAGTCGGAGACGTCTAGTGAATGATTGAATGTCACATCGGACAGAAAATTCATCAAATGTTTGATATAGTGGAACAAAATTGAGACCTTTATCAAGAACAGAACGCTCATCTGACTTCAGTACCATATCTGGTGGAATAGTTACCACTAGATTGTTCGTGATAGGAGTAGTAGCCGTGCTGGTAGGTGGTGATAACCTTTGCATTTTTTTTTTTTCATTTAGTTTCAGCCAGAAAGGTGTGCCACTTTGTATTGTAAAAGTGAATTAGATGACGTACTTCATCGGGGTTGTCCAAGCTTTCGGAAAGTGATGTCCTGTGTTGTTCCATTTATGCATGAAAGTGATTTTTTCTGTTGAACAAACATTTCAGAGTTGAAATCATTAGCTTGCGCGAGTATTGCTTTAAATGAAATGAGGCCATGCGTTGAAAGTGATGGTCCTGTGGATATCCTGTATGAAACTTGAGTTGAAATCCATTCGGTATCATTCTATGACGTAGATATTTTTAATAACAATTGAATATCTCATCTCCTATGACGCATTGTGACGTAATTATCATCATTTTATTACTCATGGCATTATGCTGACTGTATTCAGTTTTAGTGCACGCGGCGTTTCTACAGGTTCGTAGCATTATGACGAGTCTTTGTACGTTATTTACGTTTAATATAATAATTGAATATTTCATCTCCTTTGACGCATCGTGACGTAATTATCATCATTTTATTACTCATGACATTATACTTACTGTATTGATTTTGCGTGCGCGGCATTTCTAAAGGTTCGTAGCATTATGACTAGTCTTTGCTTGTACATTTACGTTAAATATAATAATTGAATATTTCATTTCCTTTGACGCATTGTGACGTAATTATCATCTTCTAGTTACTCATGACATTATGCACATTGTATTGATTTTGCGTTTGGGCGGCATTTTCTGTGGGCTTGTAGCATTATGACGAGTTTTTGCGTATGCAGCTGCGTCTCTTTATGAAATCTGCTTTGTATGAACTTGTTATTATTCTAACTGGTTTCGTTGTAGTTTCATATTAGTCGCCTTTGTAAAAGGGTTCAATACCCGAAACGTTGGCAATTACAATTTTAAACCATAGCATGAGTACTACTTGTCTACTTTTTCTTGTGTGTGTGTGTGTGTATATATATATACATATAAATGAGTGAATCAAGTCGCTATATATATATATATATATAATTTCATTTCATTTCATTTATTGATTCTTGCACAACTTAAAGTAGAATACATACATTAATTGTTGCCCTTAAAATATGATTAAACAATAACAGAACTTACTATAAATCGGCAGTTACACGACGTACTGTGCAAAATAATGTTGAACATAAATTGATGGTATTCAAAGAAAGCAGAACGGGTATAGTAATCACACCAACAAGTTGGGAGAGGGAGTAATTGCAAAAACTCTTCAGAGCTTAACTAGGCAACCACTCCCTTAAGGCAAAAGAAGAAAAAAATAATAACAACACAATAATAATAATATTACTAATACTAATACTACTACTAATAATAATGATATACACACGCGACTAACCAATATGGATACAAGCTACATTTTAAACACGGTTTGCTATTTTCACTTAAGGAAGTTAACTTCCACCCCAACCAACTCCCCACCCCCCCCCCACCCACCCCCAAAGTACCGGGGTAAATAGACCTACTAAACGAGGATAAATGAGCACTAGCTAGTAATTGCTAAGGAGGTACTTCTTAAAGTTCTACTTGAAACTTGTTATTGTAGAGAAATTTTGATTTCTTGATGGCAAAGAGTTCCAAACATTAACCGAACGATGTTTTAGATTTCTATAAGCATTCTTGTTGTGACAGGGATATGAGTGAAGGTCAGTGCGTTGACGAGTATTGTAATTATGAATCTGGTTATTATGGGCACAGAAAGTTTTTAACGTCTGGGGTACTTTACTATTTATGCATTTAAAAGTAAAACAAGCAGTGCTTAGATTGGCAAGATCAGGTAACTTCAGTAACTTAAGAGAAGAAAATAAGGGGCTTGTGTGAGCACACGACTCAGCCCCAGCTATGTGACGGATAGCCCTTTTCTGTAACAACATCAGTTTGTCTAAACTAGTCTTGCTTGTTCCGGACCATACAACCAAGCAATAAGTAAGATAGGGCAATATTAAACTTAAGTAAATACAACGCAAAATATTTTTAGGCAAGATATGCTTAAGCTTACTCAATATTCCCACCCTTCTCGCAACACATACAGAAATGGCATTAATATGGTCACTCCATGATAATCTTGAGTCAATCCAAACACCAAGGAATCTAGTTTTGTCGGTACGAATAATAGGTTTACCACCTATGCAAATATGAAAATTTAATTTATGATAAGGTTTACCAAACACCATATAATTTGTTTTGTCAACATTTAAAGATAATTTATTTGCAGTTAACCAATCATAGAAATTATTGAGCTCATCGCATATGGTTTCTTCTAATCTTCTGGGATTGTCCCCAGAAAAGAAAATATTTGTATCATCTGCAAATAATACGAGGGAAGAAGTAGCAGACACATTATGAATATCATTTACATATAGAATAAATAACAGTGGGCCAAGGATTGAACCCTGAGGTACTCCACATTTAATATCTAAGAGGACAGAGCTTTTACCATTGAAAATAGTAAACTGTTTCCTGTTTAGAATGTAACTACGAAACCAAGATAAGCTTGTGCCCCTAATCCCGTAATGAGAGAGCTTCGAAATCAAAGTATCATGATCTATCGTGTCAAATGCCTTTGACAGATCTAAGAAGATACCGACAGTGGTGAGGTTTTTCCCCAAAGCCTCATAAATTTTATCTACTGCATCAACAAGGGCCATTTCCGTTGAGATATCTGTACGGAAACCATACTGACCATCAAACAAAATATTATGCTTATCTAAAAAGGACAATAATCTGTGGTAAACAATGCGTTCTAGTATTTTAGGTAAACTCGGCAACATTGAAATTGGACGATAATTAGCTAGCATCTTAGGATCACCTTTCTTAAAAACCGGGACAACTTTTGCAAGTTTCATTCCAGTGGGAAACACACCATTGGATAGAGAAATACTGAAAATGTGGGCTAAGGGAGCTGTAAGTAAATGGTTTGAAATTGTCAAAGCCGGCAGCCTTGTTCGATTTGGGACACTGAAAAGCAACCTTGAGAATTTCATCTGGTGTGACTGGGAACAAGAACAGAGAGTAGGGATTATCGGTACCCATGAAATCATTTGCACGAGAGTGAGACTGAATATTATCAGCAAGCAATGGCCCAATTTTCACAAAGTATTCATTAAAGGCATTTGCTATTGTTGACCACGTATAACACTGTCGCCATCAGTAAGGGAATAAGGCACACGTGATACATTATTTTTCCCTCGATTTAACAAGTTATTTATAACTGACCAGGTACCTTTAGGGTCGTGTTGCAATTCGTTAAATTTACAAGAAAAGTGGTGTTTCTTTGCTACACGTATAACATGATTTAATTTATTTCTGTACATGCGATACCGTGATTTATTGAAGTCCGAAGGGAGCTTCAAAGAGATTCTGAAGAGCTTATTTTTATGTTTTATTGATTTAAGAATTCCATTCGTAATCCACGGATGTCGTTTACGTTTGTTTCTCTTCGGCTGAAAGAAGGGAAAGCACTCATCATACAAAGAAGATAATTTATCACAAAATGCATCGTAAGCATTATTCACGTCACTTTCGTTGCACACAAGACTCAAGCCTACTATACCGACTCTTCTGCTAAAAACATCAATATTTTGTGGAGAATAATTGCTAGCTCTGTGACCTTTGTTATCATTGATGCAATGTATTAAGCTCTTACAAAAGATTGGAAAATGGTCAGTTAAATCGATGGCTATAACACCTGATAACAATGCGTCGTATTGGTGAACATTAGTGAAAATATTGTCAATCAGTGTAGTTGCAGTGGTACTGATTCTTGTCAGTTTACTTATCAAGGGATAATATCCATTTGAATAAATTGCACTCAGAAAATCGGAAGAAGACTCTTTTAAGATATCAATATTAAAACCACCAATTAGAAAACATTCTTTACCCTCGTCTGTAATTTTACTTAAGATAGAATTGAAATTTTCATGGAAGCTTCTTATGGAACCATTTGGGAGTCTGTAAATAATACTTTTGAGTTGCTCACCTCCATTTCAATAAATAAACTTTCGATAAGATCATTAAATATAGAGAGGTCGGGACGTTCATGAAAAGTGACTTCATCCTTAATAAACAAGCATAGCCCACCCCTCTCTTTTCCCTATGCTTCTCCACAAGAGTGTAATTATCAAAACGGATTAGTGGAGATATGTTAGAATTATTAAACCAGGTCTCAGTAAATCCAATTACAGAAAAGTCAATATTAAGAACAGATAAAAAGTTATTAATGCTATCAAAATTCTTATTTAAACTTCGGCTATTCAGGTGAAATAAGGAAAAATTTTCATTGAGAGGTAATTCGCTATAAGTTCAATTGTGTAGAAATTACAAGAATTGGATGAAGACGGCAGTAAGTAGTCAACGTCTAATCTATCAATACAAGGATTACTACTATCAGTCAATACAGTGTTATCACCGCCACAGTCATCCACATCATTTAAGATGGCATTGTCGGGACAGTTATAGAAAGGAAGGCAAGCATTTACACAACGGTTACAGATCCAAGAATCAGTACTATACATTACACATTTTAAGTGACACTTTGAGCTACAGTACAAACATGAAATTACAGATGTCGCTTTAGAAGGTCTATCATAACAAGCAACACAGGTTGTAGACATAGGCTTAATTGTAAAAGAAAACGAAAGAACAAAAGAATCAACAATCATGAACAAAATACAGAAAGAAAACTTCTCCACACCTTTTATGACAATTCTAGTCGCAGTCCTCCGTTGTCAGATCTTTCGTTACATTATAATTGGCTACTTCAAAAAGAAAATGATAAAATTGTGATTTGTGTGGTCTGTTAAGTCGGCATACCACGCCATTTGAAGATAATTGAACATAATATCATGTAGTATAGTAGGTATTTCGGTAAGCATTGTATTCCAACCCCCGGAATGGCGTTCATGACTAATTAATCCCTGACGTGTACGACGTCACTGACGATACATGGAGAGAGACTTGACTGGAACCGCGCTGCCTTCCGGGCAGTAGCATTATTATGCTGCACTTACACATGGGGTAAAATGGCCGGTCATAGGATGGGGGAAAGTATCACTTCAACGTAAGCATATCCGACATTTTAGGATATGTGTATGCATGGAAGATGCCGTGGACGTGGTGAAGCGATACGAAGTATCTTCGGTGTCGGCATTTGTGCTGCAGAAACAAGGGGTACAAAACAAACTTCAGGTAGGTAACGTACGCGTATTGCGTGCAGCGCGACATAGGCCTAATTATGCGTCTTTATAACTGTGTATTAACACGGGTTTTGTAGTCATAAGGCAGGCACAAACTGATCCGACCAGTGGCGTAACTTTGGTTCAGGGTGCCCGGGGGCAAGAATAGGTTGGGTGCCCCCAGACAGCATGATGTGAGATAACAGGTTCGGGATTTGTGGAAGGTAAGTCGGCTCGTCTACTAGTAGGTGAAGCAGAATTGGGAACCACGGTCTCCTGGGCCAAAGGGGTGCTATCAGCAACAGTCTCATCCTGGAGGAGCGGACCTTCAGGAGGACCCGGTGTATGAGGCTGAGTGGAGGGAAGGCATAGGCATCCAACATGTCCCATGACATTGAGAGGGCATCGGTCCCCCAAGCTAACGGGTGGAAGGTTCTCGAGCAAAAGGTTGGAAGTTTGTGATTCTGTTCGGAGGCAAACAGATCTATCGTGGGCCGGCCGTACGTTTCGAACAGAAGATTGCACCAAGACTGATCCAGTGCCCACTCGTTGGGGTCCACTCTGCCCCGAGAGAGGGCGTCCGCTAGAATGTTGTTTTTGCCTGCGATGTGTGAGGCTCTGAGGGAAATTTTGTGCTTGGTGCACCAGTGCCACAGGTTCCAAGTCAGTAGGCAGAGGGAGGGGGAGTGAGTGCCACCCTGCCGGTTGATGTATGCGACCACAGTGGAATTGTCTGTAAACACTGTGACAATGTGGCCCCGTAGCTGTGGAAGAAAGCTTTCCACTGCTAGTGACACTGCAAGGAGCTCTAACTCGTTGATGTGTTTCATGCTCTCCTTGCTGGACCAAGTTCCCGCAGTCATTCTGTCCTGCCACCATGCTCCCCAGCCCTTGAGAGAGGCATCTGTTGTGATGGATGTCTGGGGACTGAGGTCCTGGAAGGGCCTCCCCTGGGACCAATTTTTGGGGTTGACCCACCACTGGAGGTGGGGTACAATTGAAGGCGATAGGGGAACTGGGGTAGCAATGTTCCTTGTTGCAGGGCGAAAGTGGCTGAGTAGGTGTAACTGAATGGGGCGCATCCGTAGTCTGCACAAGGGTACTATGTCTACCATACTTGCCATCATGCCTAATGCCCTTAGCCAGTCTAAAGCCGGGGAGCGAGGGAGCAACATTACGCTTTTTACTGATGCAACTAGAGAGTCTATCCTCTCTTGGGTGGGAGAGACCGTCCCTTTTTTGAGGTCGAGAGTTGCTCCCAGGAACTGAATTGTTTGTGAAGGGGCGAGTGAGGACTTTTCGTGATTTATCAACCACCCTAGACGGTCCAAGAGGTTGACTACTACCTCTGTACTGCGGGAAACTGTAGTGTGAGAGTTTCCTATGATAAGCCAATCGTCTAGATATGTGAAGAGGATTACCCATCTTCTTCTCAGTTCTGCTACCACTGCGCTGGTGACCCGGGTGAAGACCCTTGGGGCTGTGGAAAGACCGAAGGGAAGTGCGACGAACTTGAATGATTGATTTCGATACACGAATGTCAGGAACCGCTGGTCCTTCTCGTGGATGGGGACATGTAAGTATGCATCTTTTAGATCGACACTCGAGGCCCATAGGCCCTGGGACAGAGCCAGGAGAACGACTGATAATGTCTCCATTCTGAATCTTTTGGGTCTTACATAATGGCTGTTTAGGGGCTTCAGGTTGAGAATTGGACGCCACTGTCCATTCTTTTTGGGGGTTAGAAAGAAGGAGGACCGAATGAGAGGTCCCTCCTCCCCTGTTGTCTTTTTGATGGCCCCTTTTTCTAAGAGGGTTGCGATCTCGGACTCCAGAGCCCAACTTTGGTCTGGGTCCTTTGGGACCGGTGTTACTCTTTGGATAGGTCCCTGGGGTGGACTGGTGGAAAATTCGATTTGGTAGCCGTACTGGATGATGTTTAGAACCCATGGGTCTGGGTTGATCTCCCGCCATTGAGCGGAAAAGAATTGGAGTCTCCCCCCCCCCCCCACCGCTAGTGTGGTGACGGTGGGGTGGGCACCCCTAGGGCCGGGCCTCGAAGGTCGATCTGGGAAGTTGGTTGCCAATGTCACGCTCACGAGGGGGGTAGGGGCGAGTAGTGTTTCTGTCCCGTCTGGACTGGGCCCATGCGCGGTAGGGATAAGCAGGACGGGAAGTTCCCCTAAGACGACCCCTATTCCTGTTTTGGCTCCGAGGATGTGAGAATGGCTTAGCACGAGTATGCAGAGGGACCCCCTTGCTATGCTGCCGTGCTGGCCTCGCTGAAGAAGGACCTCTTGGTCTTCTGAAAGCCGATTTCACAACGGCTTCATGCCTCCTAACTTCTTCCTCTAACTTGCTTTGGAAGCATCCCGCAAATAGATCGGAACCCTCAAAGGGTAACTCCAAAAGGGAGTTTTTCGTATCTGGGGAAGGCCATTTCATAGTTGCCAGACTCAAGATTTCGTTAGTTATGATCAAAAGTGTAACCCTATGCCACACCCAGGTGGGTATGGGTGGTGGGGAAAGGTTTCCAATTCCAAACGTCCGTTACAAACAAAGAAGCGTTGCATAACAAGCACAGTGGACGCCCCCTCTTTTGTTTAAACCTGCATCCGCGACCGGAAAGATGATATTGTTTTGTTTCTGTACGTTAAATCCATCTTTTTCATTGCTGTCAACTGTCCTCCCGATCGGACCGGGCGCGGAAATTCGAAGGGGGTCAAGAGCATGCATACTTGGAGGGCGCATACTAGAAGGACTGCAGGGGCGTAGCCAGGTTTTGTTGTGAGGGGGCAAAGTGGACTCATCGTCCCCATTCTTGACCGCAGTCCTGGGGAAGGGGAAATTTTTCTGCTGTCTCGAAGGACTTAGATGCAAAATGGTGCTTCTTTTTATACTAGATCCCAGTGCTATCCACAGGGGTTTTTAGAGGGGCGCAGGGGTGGCACCAGGATTTGCCCGAAGGCCAGACTCCGCGACGGGGAGGCCAGCGACCCGGCGAGTTCCCGACAGCCCCGATGCCGTCGAGGGGTTGGTGAGGTAAGATTTGAAGAAAACCTGTGAACCATGCCACTGTGAGGTATGTATTACAAAATTTGTGTATACTAGAGGAACATAGATTTACCGTTTTTATCCGGAATCTGTGAAATTGCAAAGCGCGCGAAAATTTATTGGGTAAGCCTACACTAAAAAGAATCTGTACTTATCTGAAACTTATATAGGTCATTTGTTCGGGCAGGTGGGCCCTGTCAGACATAACACACATTTTACTTCCCTCCTCGGGTCACTAGCCGTACCTCATGACATACATAAGAGAAAACATTAACTACGTTTACGGAAATGAGATGACATTGGACTATATTTAGCTATAAGTAATGGAACTGAAGAAGAGTGGGCAAAGCGTCACCGAAAATTGTAGGTTTTACCTCTGAAATGATCCTTTTGAAAGCCAAAATAAGTAATACGACCATGGCCGGCGACAGAATTTTCCCAAACGTGGGCCGGACCATGCCAGCGACCCTCAGTTCCGACAATCCACTAACTCGAGGGGGTGCATGGTGAGAAGAGAATTTGAGGGAGCCTTACAATCGCATGCCATTGCAGGGCATATTTTGCATAATATCACTTAATACTTCAAGAGCAAAGTTGCGCACTGATATCGTTCTTTGAATCTGAACCGTAATACTGCAAAGCGAGCGAAGGGCGCGAAAATTTTTGGTAGACTTCCACAAAAAATATATTTAATCATTAAGAGCAAAAAGAAAGAAAGAAAACAGTAGGGGTTGAAGACCGTATCAGGGATAACATACATTGTATCGAAACCACCTGGACTCGCTCACCAACTGACCGAACAGCATGACACACATTAGAGAACAGCAACTAGGCATTGCGATATGGGATGAAATTTACGACCTCTACATAGACTGTGTAATCTGCCTACATGTTACTTGGTAAGGTGGACAGGACTTGTGCTGCCTAGCTACTGTATGTGGAATGGAAATATTGAAGAAAATGGAGCGACCCCTCGGCGAAGCGACGAAAATTTTGCGTTCTTATTATTTAGAAATTGTCCTCTGGAGAGCAAAAAACAGGTAAACCGTTGGGGCGACTGCCGCCTTCGAGGACTGCATGCTTTATCGTATCGACTAAGACTCCCCGACGAAACTGTAAAAGTTCCCCAACGGAGGGCCATGGTCCCCTTCCCCCTGCCCCACCTGGCGTCACCCCTGGAGGCGCGTCTCGCCCTCCTAGTGAAAATGACATTGACAACCAATACTTTTTCGGGATTTATTTTGTTTCAAAATCAGGATTAGGGTTCGAAAAAGGGCTAGGTTTCAGTCCCCAAGGCATAATTTGTTGAACGAAAAAATCCGGAACACTCTTTCCAGACGAGATGACATCATTAATATCCAAGGTTTTGATTGACTTTTCGGAGACCTATTGTCAATGCGTCCTGCATAAAATAAATACTTCGTCCGTTCTGCTGCGGATCCCACCGTCATTACTCATCCCCGAGACCTTGATCCCTACCACCACCCACTCCGCCCCACCAACTTCCCATCCCTCCCTCCTCTCACCGCTTTTTTTTTTCCTTTTTCCCCCCTTTTTTTTGTTTTTTGTTTTTTTTTTTTTTTTTTTTTTTATTTTGCTTTCCTTCATTTTTCAACATCGCCCATTGCGTCCCCAAATGTTCTGCTACGCCACTGCAGGACTGTAACATCCGATTCGGGGATCGAGTCCGTTTTTCGCCAGACTCGAAATTGGCCCGAAATGTGGGAGGTCCCGGAATCGGAATGGACCCGGAATGAGGTCAGCTGGACTAAGAGCCGATTCCAGTCGAGTCCGCAAAAATGAAATGTTTATTAATGTTACCTAGGCAACATTATTGGTGCACAATTTAACAAGTAGGCTAAATGGTCACATACCGTCAACAAAATTTACAGGGTCAGTCAGAGCATGAAATTGACTCCTGGAAACTGCCCGTTTTCATCACAAGTGCAATTGTAAATGGTACGAAAACCATTTGTAAGAGCGCTTTATTGTCAAATGGCCGGACTCGGGGTTGGATGAATGAAATTCATTTTCCAAACCCTAAAGTATATATATTCTTGCAATTCTAGACTTTAAGTCCACTTTAAGGGACCGAATTGCCGAACAACAGTAACGAATGCAATCGGACTTAAAGGTGGACAAAAGGGGGGGGGCTCATACCATTGCCTAAGCCGCTTGTACCCAAGGTGTCAGTTTCTTGTCCGTTCCCATATCATCCCATACCCGATCCTCCGCGCCCGGATGCTTTATGACGCCAAACTGCCTTCAAGCATTTCCGCGAGCCCGAGTACTCCTCACACGTTCGACGTCAATCCGCTTCCAACCCATCGAACGTTCCGCTCCGGAGCGACCACACGAGCGACCTTAACGTTTCAAATTATGTGGACACATTACCCAGCTGAGTGTGAAATCCTGGAATATAGGTTACGGTATAAGTCTTTCCCCGAAAGTGTAAATGATTAGATGTGGCGCCGGAGGGAGAGGGGGGTTGACAGGTGGAGGGGGTTGTACGCTGTAAGAAAAGTGGTCAGGACTGAGCCTATGTAACTTTGTATATATTTTCCAACGAGATCAAATGAGAATAATACCAAACGTTAGTTTAGTTAGTCGGGGACTTAGTGTACCTGGCCCCTAGTCAGAGCGCGCGGCCCCCGCGTCGGCAATCAAAGCACTACTTGGCTGAGCCTGCATACAGGTTTTGCCTTTTGGCATTGAAGAATACCGGAAAGTTTCGGCTCGCTTTGCGCGCAATCCTCACAATCCACGTTGTATCACTTATAAACATTTTAAGCACAAAAATACCAGTGAACTTTTCTAGCATAAACTAGGTATGCTCTTATGTTGACTCATCCCCGAGGCCTTATGGTAGCCCATGACAGCATGGTTCCCTCACCATCCTAAAAGCACGCAACTCTTCTACGATTTGCGAAGCTGAAGACGCACAATCATGGCCATAGCCTTGTTCCGTTCACTTTTGAGACTCTCCACAAGTTGCCGACCGGGAAGGAAAACTTTTCGCTATGATCCGTGGAGGTCTTGAAATATCATCTCCTGTGGTTCCCGCAAACTGTCATCATCTGTTGGTACTACTATAGCTACAACGATAAGGTAGTCTTCGGTGCCCACCTTTGCGGTACCGGAGCCCCCTATGTCAGAATTATCCGGTTTCACCAGGGTCAATGGCAACATAGCCCCCAATTATGTCCCTACAGCCACGCCGCGGAATTATACATGGAACTATTCTGATCACAACACTCCGAAAAACAGTGATATATGTTTCCAAACATCGGTAGGGGCCTGGCATCAGTATGGGATCTTTCAACCTAATTTGCATCAAAACTTGTGGAAGGTTTTTCAAAAGTTTTCAAGGACATTTTGTGCGCTCGGCCATTGTCGGTATAAATGGTGATTGTTAATACACTTACGACGAAAAAGCATTCTAAAACGCGCTTGTTAGTCCTTCACCCCATTTTGCTGTACCTATCAGGGAGGTCTAATATCACCTTCCTGCACCTATACTCTCCCTCCCGTCCATTTCCCATTGCTGTAAGCTGATCGTCTGAATTTTTGTTCAAAATTAGTAAAAGTACAATACATGGAATGTGCTTCGCGTGGTACTCTATATTATCATTTGGATGTCGGGTAAAAGACGTTATGTCACTACCCCATTTTATATAATTAATGCAGACCTTCCAGAAGGCCCTATACAGGTATCTGCCAGCCTTAGGTGCCCTTTACAATCCATAATGAAGGAAAGAAAAATTTTCGTAGTAGTCCAAGAAAGTTTCTGTTGACTCCATGCACGTATTTTTCCGTCCAAACTTTGCTCGAATAGAAGGTGGTAAAGTAGCCAAGGGGGGGGGGGGACTTAAGGGGGTTTGTTGACAACGTATTCTTCTCTAAGACAACATACTCTCTGCTTTCATCTAACCAAAAATTAAAATTCACTAAATTGTGGACATTTTCCAGCCATGTATGATCAATTCCAAAAATATCCCAAAGTTAGCACCATTTTGCATCTAAACAACCTTAACTTAACAAAAATTTCTCAAAGGGGACTCCACGTAGACCTCCTCCAGGGTGGCACCTTAATGTTAGTGACAAAGGAAGGATCCCCACTGCTGTATATAAACGCAGGGGGGAATGAAAAGGTGGAATTTACGCGCTGCCATTCAGTTGTAAAAGAACGTCCATCCTGCAGACGGAATTTGGGTTTTTCACCCCCCCCCCCTCCCAACATATACATGGCTACGGCCCAGGTCGTAGGTTACAGGTAAGCTGTACGTTAGTCAATCTCCCTCATTCGTAACGATTTGTATAGGCTCAACGTAGTTTTTCGTAGCCAATCTTCTTCCTCGAGCTCCTACGTTTCAGGTACGATTCTCGACGCTTCGCTACGCATTGCTACGAATGACCAAAATTCAGTTAAGATTCACCAACCCTTTTGCTTGGTCCAAGATGCTAGACTACGGAGGAATTACGTATCTGGCAAGGTCTTCCCGAAGAACCACGACCTAGGTACGATTAGCGACGCTGCTGCACGGATCTGCTACGCTTTGCTTCCGTTTTTTCACGTTCCATTGCGAGTGAGATGCGTACGTTATTATCCCTTTTGAGGAAATCGAAAGGAAACGTAACCAAACCAGTGGCGCGTCTCTTTTTTTTTGGGGGGGGGGGGGTTGAGGGAAGTGCCCTCTGACAGATTCGATCGGGGAAATAAGGGAAATGAGAGGGAAAGAGCGTAGGCCTACCGCAGGTATGAGAGCGGCTCATTCAAGGAATTCCAGCCTGCCAGGGATTAGGTGAAGCCTCGGTTCAACGGCCGTCACTGGGTCTCCGAACTCTTTACGCCCTAAGCCACAGGGCCTACTTGAAAAATGAATCATCACCAGGCTTTAGTAGCCGCCATGTTAATATCTCTACATCTCCCGTCATCCCTTGTAACCTAGGGGATACTAAATACAATTTTTGGCGCGGCAAGTTCAGTTCACGATAAAGTTGGCGCTTACATATCATTCTATTCATTATTCATAAGTCGAGGAACAAATTCCGACGTCATAGATTAATTATTCATAAACGTCATTCCGGCGGTTGGAAAACAATGCCTACCCCATTTCAATAAAGATCAAGAGGGAAGCCATTTTGTTGTTTACGAGTTATACTTCCATCCTTTTGTTCTGTATTCTGGACTTTCAGGTAACTCCCGCGGCACATCTCAGATATCAAGCACGCCTTATTTATGGGTGTGGTTTCCCCAATCCCTTGACCCATTCCGATTGGTCATTTGGGTACCAATTATTCATTTTGTATTGGGCCGCGACGACTTTCGTCCAATCAGAACAAAATACTGAGATATTCCAAAATAGGTGTAGACCCACACGGTCAAGGAACCACGAGAGTTGCCGCAGAACTCGAGACTGTCAGACAATATGTACTTGAAAATGATTTAATTCTTTTCAGGCACTGCCATTTGATTGACAGGTCTTTTTGTTCCTGTTGTTAAGTCTCTGTTGACTAAACCCTATTAAGGATGATCTCCCTTCTTTTCCACGTAATCCCGAGACAAAGGCAACTGTCTATATATATGCTTTGAAGTAAGATTGGTTTCCTCCAATGAACAAACTTTAATCAGGATTTTTAGTAAAACGACTGGCAGCAAATTTTAAATAATATACTTCAATTGTGCCCCCATGATTTTAATACGTCACCTGCTTGAAACATTGTTCGAGCCTATACATTTGTCTCAGATTTTAGCAAAATTTCCCATCATTGAGAAATATATTCTAAAAGTAAGTTGTAAAGGGATGCTCAGCTGACTTTATATAAAATGATATTAAGCGGACTAATAACGACGAAAGGTTTAAATTTTATATTTTTGCATTCGTGTTTCGTGTTTTCTGTCGTCCGTGTGCGTTCGGCTTACGGGGTGTGTCTTCTCATAGTCATTTTGACAATGCACCACTGATCCTAGTTGATGTAGGTATTGAGATAAGGACGTTGAGCAGAATAACAAGATTACTGTCGGAAACGAACATTGCTTCAAAGAGTCAATAGAGTTAGAGTTAGATGAGGTTTTACGGCTCAGTTTCTAACCAATTGGTTTAAGTCGAGCCGGTCACGGCCTTTTTTCCAGTTGTGGCTAACTGGCTTGTTTTCTCTACTCCATTGCTTATACTAAGCACCAAGCACAATGGCAGTAGGTTCCATTTTTAAAGTCTTTCGTATGACCCGGCCAGCAGTCGAACCCCAGACCTTCCGGCTGCAAGTCGGATGCTCTAACCACTTGACCATGCAGTCGGTCAAAAAAGAGTCAATAGAAGGTTGTGTCTCCTTCCTAACATCACCCTGCTCACACTCTGCTTAGGAGCGCTTCGTTCACGGAGGGGCCTTCTGCAATGTTATTTTACTTAAACGTGAAAGTCCCCATGACAAAATTCTGGCTATTCGGCTGGCATATCCTCCAATTTCAAACACGAATGGCTCCTTCCTGTCCAGCATTATAATTCTAACTGGTACATGCGGACTTCATCAAGTACTCGCCCCCATGTGTTTTTCTCCATTTACGGAAATAGTGCCCACAAATGACGATTGATTGTGTCATATCATTACCACAAGACACTATTTTATTACATAACTGCTTGCTCAGTGCCAGTCTCTCAGTGTTCTTGGAGCCACTAACCTGTGTTAAACATTGTTACTACCTAATAGTTATAAACAAGTTCATTTATAGAACACCTAAAGATTAACTAAGAAAGTTATGAATTAAACTAGGACTTCAGTGCCCCCTATCTACAGGACTACCACAATTAGAACCATGTAGACTATTTTAGGCTGTAAGCTACTTTTTACAATAGAAATACTTCCATAATATCAGTCACTTAAATCCTTAGCAATAATGAAGCGTAAAGTTATAATAACAAGATGTAATTTTAGAGGCAAAAAAAAAAAAAAAATCAAGATAGCATCATTTTGTTTCGTATTTGAAAAGTGCGCAATGGTTTCAAGGTATTGTTCCCGTTTATAATGTGCTTCGTATAGCACTACGTATTGTGTTGTGCTTAGGGCTGCATTGCTAACGAAAACGTACTACAGGGAACATATAAATGCCAGGTGCGGATCTGAAGGGGGACTTTTCCAGCTCCAACCCTTACAACTTTTGCGGCACCACTTATTTTTTGAGATGACCTCAGAGCTGCACTTAATAGCTTATGTGCACTTGTTTTGTTTGCCAGATGCCAGGGATACCATTAAACAGTGTTTTTTCTCAACTTTCCCTCAGACCCCCCCCCTCCCCGGTTTCGTACATTTGACTCTTGTAGGTACGAACTTTACCCTCACTGAGTTAGCCCCACCCAAACCCCTCTTTTGAAATACCTGGATCTGCCCCTGCATGATAATGCACAAAGTTTGATAGGTGATGTGATGTCTTATTAGAAAAAAATGCCTACATCAATAAAATACAAAAGATTTACAACTGGAAAGCCATCAGGTTTCAACCTGCGAGTTATAAGAAGGGCGTGCTTATTGATTCGTACTTGTTTACAAAATTCCCATGATCTCCGTGTAAGGAAGTTCACATTGTGTAACCAGTAGACAGAGGGCATTTTCCTCTCTCAGAGGCTTTGCATTAAATGACAGACAATAGCATGATATACAAACTGATAGTTCGCATTATTCATTTTACCTCAAAAGTCAAGTTCCTGGATGAGATACCCCTATACTTTATCAGTTCGCTGGTGTTCCTTGCACAGAGGGATGTGTAAATTTCACAGGATTTGGAAACTGTTCCTAACGGGAGTAGGGGTGACCGTTGTTTTGGATCACCGTCCTGGGGAAGGATTTAAGTAGGGGGTTCCGTTCCCCTATGGGAAATGTTTGACTATTCGAGGGTCCTTACATGCAATTTAGTGCAACTCATAGTGCAAATTTTAAGGAAAATTCCTGATTTTTTTTTAACTTTTTTACAAAGGAAACAACAAGGAATTTCTGTCCTTGAATAGTGGGGAAAAGCGGAAGCATACTTCCACCCCACATTTTTAAGGGTTTTAGCACCCTCTCCCCCCCCCACACACAGTCGTTTCCTACGCCTATGGTTAATGTAAAAGTTACTTAAATAATTTTCACTTCTTGATGTTTTGTCTACCTTCAACTTTGCGTAATAGCAAACTACTTCAAAGAGAAATGGCATTCGCTGTACTAATAAGGGAAACCAAAAGTAAAATTTTCTGCTCATATTTACGTGTGACTTACTACCTCGATCCTCCATGGTGTCGCATTTCCATGTGAAACTTCAAAGCAAGCTAGTATTAAATGAACCGTACATGCGTCACGGTTTATTTCTTCCGTAATCATTTAAAACAGACCGACCTTGCAGTTTCGTAGAGAGATTGCTTTGTTCAAGTCTTCCTTTTGTTTAGTCTTTATGTTATACTTCTAGCTAGGCATGGCCGTACATTAAAATAGAGGGTATAGGTCGTTTTACTAAGGCTGATACCAATTTTGGCTTGCAAAGTACAGTTTCCCTCATTTGTTTTAATTTAATTTCATTGGCAATCGCAATATGAATTTCAATATGAAATTAGCCCTCCATCGATAAGTAAGTACTGTAGCAAATAATTCATCTATAATTCACCGAAATTAACCAAATATTTAAGTTTAAATTCACATGTATGTCTTTTGACAGAAACTTTCAGTATGTAGGGATATAAAAGCCGTCTTATATGGCTGGACATAGACTGTACAAGACTACCTCGGCCATCAGCTGGTCTTAAATACTACAGTGACTTTTGAGTTCCTATGTTTCATCCAGAAATCTTGAGCTCTTCTTGACCTCGATTCCAACAGATTGCGTATAGGATCGGGTCGAGACTTGAATTGTAGTTACGAAAACATTTCTTCCTGATGAAACAAAGTATGCGCAGAGTCCTTTCTCCTGCGAAGAAAACGAAAAGCAGAAAGGAAGACATTCAAGAAAAGTTTAAACAAATTTCCAAAAATAATTTAGAGGTGGATCGATATGACAATTTAATAGCATATATGCGTTAACGTGCGTTTCATGAATCAACGTGGCTATACACGATAGTCCTATAGGAATTCCTTCACACCGTACGTACACTGTTAACTCTTGACAACGCTTTTATCCACCTTTCTGACCATTGGGCCATATGACACATATATGTCTTACACTTTGTAACTGTGGGCCTCAGGGAAGATTAGCTTTGGCTAACCGAGTTTTTACCTTCTTTTAGGCAAAGTTTAAATTAAAAAAAATTAAAACTAAGTTAAATTTGAGTTGCATTACATTTCAAAAGGCTTTAATTTCATACTGTCGGACACTGTCTGTGTCTACTTCATAGCAGACAATTATGCAATACGGTACTACTATACTACTATTTTCCCGACAGCCTGGATTTCGTCAACAGATAATGGCTTCGCCGAATAGTGTAGAAAAGATCACTGACACCGAACCCTCAGTTTGTGATAACTTCTCACGCTATGTTAAAACTTCCCGACAAACAGAACAGTTTTCCAATTCAGTTACATCTGGCAGGGATTAAGTCTCTGGTTTAAAGTATCCAAAACAATACTTCCACGTGACAATAATGTACTTAATAAGTAAAACGTTGTGATCATAAAAATTCCAGACATTTCTATAACCCCAAATATAAGATTTTTCTCTGCACACCTGCTTCAGTGTAAGCATGTCGCACGGTTGCTATATATTCCGTTACAATGAACACGACACAGGTCATTACGTCACAACTGACCAGTTATGATTAGAAGGATAATGAGGGTTAGTAGTATCAGCAGGGTTGAAATCAATACCCCTTATTCTGGTGGAATTTTAACAGCAACGATAAGTTGATTGATGAAAATGGCGGACAAGGAAAACATCTAATAAAAAAATTGTGTAAATAACCTTATGGTATGATTGTAAATGGTAAATGCTGAAGTAATGTGCACCACATTTTCATAAAAGTCTCAAAAATTAGCTCCGCAAACTTATTAAAAAAATGATTTAAAAGGTGCACTTTAAGTGATCACAAAAAATTAACGCTATCAAACGTTTCTTTGGAAATTACAGCAACAATAAGTATATTGATAAAAATGGCCGACAAGGAAAACATCTGATGAAGAACAATTTGTATCAAAAACCTTATGGTAGACATGATTTAGTAATTTCTAAAGTATATTGCACTACATTGTTTAACAAAAGTCTCAAAATTAAACTCCGCAAACAGTGGATACTACAAGGGAAATATGTAAACTGATAAAATTTTCTCCAAAGGGTCAAGGAATCTTGGAGGGGTTGAAAAACCAAATCCAGCTGGAACGCCAGGATTCAAGGTTTTGTGTCCTACCAGATGGATGATTCGAGCAGAATGCTTACGCCGAGTCTTGGACAATTACATACCACTACAAACTGAATGGAGACTTGTCTCGAAGGAAAGCTTGACTCTGATACTAGAGCCAGAATCATTGGTGTTAAGTCTCAAATGCAAAGCTTCGACATTTTTTTTGCTGTGAATTTGGGAGAAATGATTTTCAGACATACTGACAACTTATCTAAGACTTTGCAGAAGTCAAGCATGGCAACAGTAGACTGCTAAAAGAATGCCGAACTAGTGCGTAGCGTTCTAAAGGGCATGAGAACAGATGAAAGTTTCAATGCATTTTTCCTGTCGTGAAAGTCAAAGCAACAGAACAAGATGTAAATGAACCATAACTACGTAGAAATGGGAGAGCTCCTAGAAGGCTGGAAATTGGTACTGCAAACCCAGAATTCGCCACCAGCGATGAGGATAAATACCGCCAAATTTATTTTGAAGTAATTAATCTTTGTGTGGCAATAATTAAAACCAGATTTGATCAGCCAGGGTTCAAAGCTTACATGCAAATGAAGAGTATGTTGATTAAATGCCTAGGCAATGAGGAATATTCAGAGGAACTTTCATTTCTTAAAGGTCGTGTGACATGCCAACAAAAAGAGCTGTTTCACTTGTCACTTACAGAATTCTGTCCTCCAATCAAAGATCCGTTGGAATTATTTGAATATCGTTTACCATTCTCAAAATATACGTCTTCAAAATTTGATGGTTTCTGAAGAAACTAATTGCCTATGCAAAAATAATGATGTGGAGTGTTGCACAGTGTCATGATTTCTTTTGTTAACCCTATATAAATTATCTCTTAATTACTGATCATATAGATTACAGTTTGGTGAGTGATATCAATATTTTTCAAGGAAAAAATTTTAAGGTTGAAAAAACAAAGGCTAACATGTACCATATATGGTATGGCCCTCTTTCGATGTCACATATTTGCATATTTAGCTCATGTTTATTCATGATACAAGTGTGAAATAGAAATTATCCTGTAAAATGGTCAGTATTTGACGGATTTTAATGGAAATTGCGGCCATTTTCTGGATTTCTAATGCTTTTTGCATCAAATATCCAGCTATGTTATTTTCATGCCACACAACCTTTAAGGACAATTACACTGAGGATATCAACATGTTAAATTTTGAAGCTCAGCTTCTCTTGTTTAAAAAGATGATGTCTCGTGAGGAATATACTTGCTCCCAGGATGTGTATCGTGCATGCAGAAAAGTGGACTCTGCTTACAAGCTTCTCGTGTCAGAGGTTAAAATTCTGTTGAAACTCATTCTTGTCTGTCCTGCTACAAATGCTGTTGGGGAACGCATTTTCTACTGCGAAACGCATCAGAACGTGGCTCCGTTCTTCAATGAATCAATGCCGCTTTAATAACTTAGCAATCCTTAGAGTGCACAAGGAACGTACGGATAAAATCGACCAGTTGTCAGTGGCAAAGCAATTCACCTCACTAAACTGAACCCGAAATGAAAACTTTGGAAGTTTTTCACCTCAAGATTTTGCGAGAAAATATGGAGATAAGATTTTTCGTTTATTTATCCCTCACCCCCCCCCCCCCTCCCGATAGAAGCATAAAAAACATTTATCAGTTTTGTTTTCATACTCATGCCACTCAACTCAGGTCTCAGCCCCCTACTTTTTAAACTGTTCCGCGGGCCCTGTCCCAAGTCTCGAACAGCTTCCAACGCCTATGAGATTTCTAATTAACGATTGATGTTAATACGTTTGAGCTTACCACGAATCCTAGCCATTGTTTTATTTAATAATTATATAATACGTTGATGTTTATTAATCATTACTATAACTATTAATCGACTCACTTAATAAAACACAGCTGTCAGAAGAAGCCGCTCTTATGCTGCTGCTGCGCTATTTAAAGGCTTTGGTGACTATAATTTTTAAATAAGGTGAGTAATTAAGGAAATTAAGCAATTAATTTCTTTCCCCCTTTTAACCCCTTTCTTTACCCCTTTCTGGGCAGTTGCAGTAGAAAAAGACAACTATTGGTAAAGCTTTCGAAACCTTTTCTAAGAGTTTGTGCTCCCTATGAAATCTTCGTTATTTTGATACAAGTAAAGACATTAAGAAGAAGCCAGTCTTTTTAGCATGCTTTTATGCTGAAGGGCGTTCGCAACATAAAACAAAT
Organism: Holothuria leucospilota; assembly: GCA_029531755.1. Taxonomy (NCBI): domain Eukaryota; kingdom Metazoa; phylum Echinodermata; class Holothuroidea; order Aspidochirotida; family Holothuriidae; genus Holothuria; species Holothuria leucospilota. The sequence goes on from JAIZAY010000355.1 coordinate 40,221, forward strand.
CTTGAATGACACCAATTAATAATATTACTGCTCTTAAGTAGAACATGGCATGAACACGATGATGATATAAAAATGCAAGTTAAGTGCTTATTTATTCAAAATATGTAAAATATAAAAGGCTTTCCTACAATGATAAATGTACAGATGCTTTTAACGCAATTTTTACTGTTCTTACATTTGCACAAATTAAAGACTTCCTTATGAGCAGGAAAAAATGTAATTTACTCAAAGAAGGTTTTCGGTCAACCAGCCTTTCAATCAAGTACAATCGAGTAAGCCAATTTAAAAAGTGAAAGGCACAGTACGCTATTTTCGATGTAGGAACTTTTTTCGATGTAGGAAAGTCATACCAATTATGTTTCATAGAATCACAGAATCATAGAACCATTTTCATGTAAATAGAGGAGAATTTAGAGGTGATATGTTACATGCTGCTTACGAACAAATTGAAAAGGCCCTGGCCAGATTTGAACCCAATCTGGAACCGAATGTGATGAACTGTTTGATTAGATTTGGTTAAGCATGACCCATACTGATTCATTTTTAACCAAATTTAGTCAAAGGTTTGACAACATTTCAAGTGGCTACCGGGTTGGAAAGAGTTTTTGTTGGAACATATATGGAAAGTCTACAAAATTGAGAGACTTACATATCTCTGGTGGATATCTACAAATGCTTTTGATGGAATCTAAATCAAACCAGAAAGTCCAAAGGCTTAGTGATTCCTTGGCCAAGGAATGCTTTGTCGCACTGGGGTTTATCCTTCAAACTTATCCTTCTTGAGATATCCTGGTTTATGAAGATTTCACAGTTTGACCTCTAGTGACCTCACAAGTTCGTTCCTCTGTCAGAAACAATGGGGTTCTTGTAAACACCATGGGTTCGCCTACCTGCTCTATACGAAATCCCTCATAGTAACAAACCAGGCTTTCCCAGGTTGACCTCATCATAACCTTAAATGACCTTTGACGCCCACCAAAAACAATTGAACGAAATATAGGGGCATCCACATGTCAACTATGAGATCCATCACGAGTACCCTTTTTGATCTATTGTATTTATGGGGTTTTAACCATACGACCTCTAGAGACTCCAGCTGAAGTTTCATCTCCCCCAAAACCAGACAGGTTCTTGTAATTTGTATGCCACATCCAAGTATGTGATACCTCAGTTTACAAGGTTCCTGTAGTTTCACCTCCTGTGACCTCCAATGACCTTTGGACTCTACCGAAAACAGCAGCGGTATTTTCCTAAGTATAACGCAGCGACATTGCAAGTATAAGAAGCATTCATGATTCCTGAACTTGAGCCTTTGGTGCCTCAAAACACCTCTGACCTCCACCACAACAAAACTATTTTTCTTCTTAAAATATATCTTTTTCCCAAATATGATAAGTAACAGCAGATAAAAACTGAATAACAAAAACTGAAGAAAATAAGTGTCTCAATGGGCTTCGAACCCGGACTGTGAGAATGGGTGACTGAGCACTTTCCATACACCATCAATAAAAACGTTAATTGTAGGCTGTTTGTAATTACACTAGGATAATAACATCCTTCATACAAGACCAAGAAAATTAAAAATTTTTATGCATGTGAAGAGATGTATTTTGTCTATAATTTTTATCCTTTAAATGGTAAAAACATTCAGCCCATCCTTTTCGTTGCCCACGAAGCTAAAACAGTTTGGAGGTACGATTGAAAGTCTAGTCTTGAATTATTTACAAGCAGTTTACAAACTTTCGTAGTCTCGCGTCTGTTGACCTCAGATGACCTTGGACCTTCCCCTACACCAATATGGATCTTTCTCTGAATATTTGAAATCTATATACCAAGTCTGAAAAGTATCCATAATTCTTTTCTCGAAATATCGTGTTTACAATGCTATCGGTTTTTGACCTCTGGTGACCTCAAGTAACATCTCATCCCCATTAAAGTCAATGGGAACTTTTTCGTAATGCTACAAGTCAATAGGACAACAGAACTGTCCATCATTACAATCTTAAGATAAAGTATTTTAACACGTTTACAAGTTTTTCGTTGTTACAAATCTAGTACCCTCAGATTTCCATTGATCTCCAAGAAAACAATAAGGTTCTTCGTAGAATGAACAAAAATCATACATTGAGCATTACAACAAGTGTCCATCATTCCTTCCTTAAAATGCCATGTCTACAAGGTTTTAGCTTTGTGACACCTGGTGACCTCAAATAACCTCTGGCCTTTCCTTAAAACAATAGGGTTCTTTCTCTCAAGTTGACAAGTGTAAAAACTATCCATTATTCCTATATTGAGATAACGTATTTACAAACAATTTCCTCGGTTTTTGTAGTTTTACCTCTGGTGACCCCAGATAACGTTTGCCCTCTACTAGGGTTCATTTACTGACCATTACAAATTAACTTTCCTAGTGTGAAAAGTATCCGGCATGCTTTGTACTTTGAGATATCGTGCTTTCTGTGTAATAGGTTTATGAGCTTTGATGACCTCAATGACCTGTGACCTCCACCAAAATGAATGTGGATTTTTTCTTAATGTGATAAATATATGCACTCAGTACGAAAAATATCCGCCATTGCTATCTTGAGATATCGTTGTTACAACCTGAGCGTCACAAAAAACATATTTACACACCCACATACACACAAATACAAACATGACGCCTAAACGTTCGTTAATGATTGATGGCACGACGAACAAAGGCCATTTCGTTTGCTTGTTCACGTATTTACATTTTGATGTGGTATATTTTATGATCCATTGTCCACCCGACATTTCAATGAACTATTTACTTCTTCTAACACAGTCTTTAAAGAGATTTTTCCGTTTAGTTGACCATTCATTGCATCCTTTTGTCAGAGATAAAACAGATTTGAAAGATTCCAAGGTATTTTTTATGGAGAGTACTCTGGAGCTCGCCGTTCGATAACGAACAAGATCTGTTACTCCTGATATGCTTTATTGGGATATCCTTCCTTCGTTGTCTCCGGAAGTTGAAGGGTGTATAGTACATGTGCCCCTTACGATCGATCAACGGTAAAGATGTAAAACAACTCTCGAATTAATGTTCAGTGACGAAAATACTTGTCCCTCACAAATCGAATTATGCCTAAAGCCATCTCTCCTGCGATCAAATAATCAAAGCAGATAATGGACGTGTAGGTTATAAAAGGAAATAGATTTTTTTCACTCATGCAAATGTACTTAAGTGTCATAAATAATTATATGTACCATGAAGATTTGGTCTATTTAATGTAACATAATACTGAAGACATATTTATTACTTTATGTCAATGTTGGTTTCAAATATGCAGTTCCTACAACTATACACTAAGATTGTTTCTCTTCTTTGTAAAAAAAAGTATTATTAGAACATGACCGGGAAAAATTGCGATACTCCTGTTGTAACAGTTTTCCACTATTCTAAGTGAGATGACTAAACAGGTAATCGTCTCAAACTTACCAGTTATTGTAACAATTATGATGAGATTGAGTAAAATTAACGGCGTTGATACCAACTCTCCGTACTCGTGTGGAATGTCTACTGCAACAATCAGAACATTGATGAAAATTGCTGTCAGAGAAAACATCTGGTGAGGAAAGAATGTATTATTAAACAAAAGAATTTTGGAATCTTGCGGACTGTTATCGTAGGATCAGCTGAGGTAGAGGAGGAAAGGGACATCCGCTAGTATGAATGTAGGAGCCACAGGCAAAAGAATGGGTGTGGATGATATACACTATAAGCACTTATCCTTCCGTTAAGTTTGGCATAAATGAAAAGAATGAGTTCATACAATATCACAAGAGATTTTGAGAGAAACCAATCACTATTTGAATGTGCTGGAAGTTTAGGAATTATGAAAGAACTTCAGAACTATGACGTTATGTTAATTGTGGGTATTTTAGACTACAATTTTAAGAATGAAATGTTAAAAAAATTCAAATATTGCAAACTTTATGTTTTCCATGTTTCGACCAGATTAAGAGAGTGACAGATTGTAGGTAGTATTCAGCTTTCAGCCAGTAGGTCATAAGGATAAGTGACTCTTTACCAAGTGGATGTAGATTTAGTGTTGTGTTTTCAAGTTGACGCAGTTTCATTGTGAATTTACTGTGCTTAAATTTATGTATAAAAAATTAAAACGCTCACGGGTAAAGATCAGACAGATTGATTCATGTTAACGTGGTCATAAATTGGGTATTAAAGGCCAGATATAAGATCCAAACATGACTTATACTTGGCAAATCATGTTTAGGTTTTCACAAAATATGAGAGTTCTCACTAATGCTCATCTTTAGATATCATGGTGAGAAACAAATTTCAAGGTATATACCATTTGATCTATAGTAGCCCCAAATGACCTTTTCTCCTCCTCGAAAATCAATAGTATTATTTCCTTTCTATGGGCCAATGGCATACCAAGTATAAGGTTCACAAGTTTTCCTTGTTAAGATACCATCTTTACAAGGATTTCACAACTTGAAACCTGATGGCCCCAAATGAGCGTTGATACCATCCAAAATGATAGGGTGCCATGTACAAAGTATGGACTATCAACGTCTTAACTACTTAATTCGAAACACTAACCTTACTTGTGATATGTTAACAAGGTTCGGACCTTTTGACCTCTCATGACCTCAAGTGGCCTTTGACCCCATCACAAAAAGAGGGATCATCTACTCAATATGAAGTATCTACATATCAATTTATGAAATCCAAAAAGATTCCCTATCTTGTGATACTGTGTTTATGAGCAGCTTTCAAGAATTTACTGGTTGATATCTGTTGACCCCAACTGACCTTGATCTTCACCACAAGTAATGGGAATCATTCACTGAATGTAGGTCATTCATTTGCCAAGTATGGTTAACAGGATTCAAACCTTTGACCTCTCGTGACCCTACATTACCTTCGACATCCACCAAAATAATGGGATCCTTTTCTTACCATAGGCCATTTACATGTAAAAGTGTAAGACTCCTCAGAGTTACCCTTCTTGATATATCCTGTTTTCAAAGTTTTGACCTTTTGAAGTTCTCTGACCCCAAATTACCTCTGACCTCCACCACAAACAATAAGGAGCGTTCAATATTTGCCATTCACAGGTCAAGTATGAGATCACTCACAATTATCTTCCTTGAGATATCGTGTTTACAAGATTTTGACCTGTTGACGTCTGGTGAACCCAAATGACCTTAACCCCATGAATAACAAAAGTGGTGATTAAATGAACATTGACCATCCACATGCCAAGTATGGCAACCCTCACAGTAACCTCTCTTGAAATATCTTGTTTCAAAGGTCCTGAGTATGGACGTTCCCGGACCCCAAATGACCTTTGACCTCTACCACAAATATAATGAATCATCTACTAAATATAGGCAATATAAATGTGAAGAGATCTTTCATAGTTTTCGTCCTTGAGATATACTGTTTAAAAGGTTTTGACATTTTGTGACCCTAAGTGATCTTTGACTTCCACCAAAATTTGCAGGGATCGTCTACTGAATATGAGCTATCCACATGCATAATATGATATCCCTCATCGTCACCCCTTGGATAAGTATCGTGTTACAAGATTGTGACCTTTTGCCCTCACGAGACCCAAAATGATTCTGACCACAACCAGTACTTGTATCACCCACTGATAACGGGCCATCCAGTGACATTCTAAATATGTGATCTCTTAAGGTTACGCCTCTTAAGATATCAAGTTTAGACGGTTTTGAGCTTTTGACCCTAAATGGCTTTAAAATTCCTCCCAAAAAGAAGGGATCATTCGTTGAATATGGGCCATCTGAATGCTATATATATATATATATATATATATATATATATATATATATATATATATATATATATATATATATATATATATATATATATATATATATATAAGATCTCTTACAGTAACCCGCCGGGGATACGTTTACGACTTATTGCTAAATCTCTGTTGACCTGGAATGACTTTTGACCTCATCATCTACTGCTTATGGATCATCAACATGCTAAGTATGATATCACTCACAGTAAGTATTCTTGAGGTATCGTGTTTACAGATGTTTTCACTTCTTGACTACAGATGACGCCAAATGACTTTTACCTCCACCAAAACACCAGAGATCTCAATATGGGGCATCCAATTGTTAAGTTTCAATTGCTCAATGATTTTATCGGTCTTGATATATTGTGTTTACAAGCAAAGCGTCACATACATACATACATGCATGCATACATGCATGCATGCATGCATACATACATACATACATACATACATACATACATACATACATACATACATACATACATACATACATACATACATACATACATACATACATACATACATACATACATACATAAATACATACACAACGTTCCAACCGCATTGATTCCTTTTGCCCTCGGCAAGGAATCAACAAAATGGCATACACAAACTTGCAGATTGTGAACTTGGAAGACCCTTATCTAAAATATCTCCTGCTTAATATTCTCGTAAACATGTTCTTTTCTTTCTGAATTCTACCAACTAGTACTAACTGTATCCTGTTCAAGCAATAAACAAAAACTCACCTGTAAGCGCTGCTCAAATGAACTTTTCATTGGAGAGAACTTAGCATGCAGGGTCAAAAAAAGGACAGATAAGCCAATTGTAGAGAGGAGGGTTAAAGAATCGTCCCATCCAAGAAGAGTAACAAACGCTGTCTGTGTTGCTTTCCTAGCAAGCTCAACCACCTCCCAGTACCAGAACCGAGGTTTATAATTCTCGCAGATGAATTTCATCCAGAATGGAATAGGTCTTACTTCTGAAGGACTTAGAAGACTAGTTCGTTCGTGATGTTTGGTTTCGTCTTCTATAGCATTGTCTTCTCCTCTGACGTCACCTTGCTTGCCATACTTATTCAGAAGATACAGCAAAATGAGAGGAAACGTAATAACATGAACAACCGTTCCAACATATGCTGCAATGTGATAAGCCTCAAGCTTTTCATCACATTCAACGTCAAAATCTGATCGAAGAAGAGAGATGGTTTCATTTATGCCTTGATACTTCAAAAATTCTTGGCACGCTTTGTGATAGAAAGCGAAGATTGCAACGCAAGTTGGTGTGTACGTCACAAACAGCAGCAAAAGGATGTAGAAGTATATTTTAGATCTCAGTTTGACCACATGATGAGTCATATCTGAGCGATTTTTATAAAATTTGCGTACCAGAATTAATTTTCCAACGATATAAACCAAAATTGCCGTCATAAAGACAAACACAGGGAACGTC
>JAIZAY010000355.1:52500-54786 GCA_029531755.1 Holothuria leucospilota
AAGGTTAACTAAACCTGCCTATCATTTGTTTTGGGTTGTACTTGTTTTACCGTTTAAGTTTAAAAAATGCTGTAATTTTTCACTTTCCATTTTGCGCTGAGGAAGGACACAGGATTGTCCGAAATATACGCTGTTTTTATCGTATCTGTGCTCTTATTATGTCATCTTTGGAATGTGTTTTATTGTCTGTTATATAACATGGAGCATACGTGGACTTTTCTCATATATAAATATAGATATAGATATACATATGAATGGTATCACCAGCATGCTTAAAGTGCTCAATAACGAGTTTGGCAGAGCTAAATATACTCGAAATAATGTATTTACACAAGCATATTTTCCTCACTACTCTGAGTTTCTCGCCCTTCCGGCGATCATCAGGTGACTGACCAAGTTCAAACCTATACCAATATGCTTTCTTCCTAGCACGGTTCGGTGGATGCGGTCTATGCCTGCACTTTATAATGAGCTCAGCTCTTTTGTTCAAGCAGCTTTCGATTCTGCTTCTGAGTATTTCCAACCTCTCATCTTGGCACACCCCCGATGGGCCAGACACCGTATTAGATTTTCGACTTATTTGCCATGTAATTTTGTACGGGTTATTTTTTTTTTCCTGTAAATCCCAAATGTATTTAGACAACTCAGTCTCTTTGGCGTATTTCAGTTAGCTCACCTGATAATCGTCGGAAGGGCGAGAAACTCAGATTAGTGAGGAAAATACGCTTGCGTAAATACATTATTTCGTATTTATATATATATGTATATATATATATATATATATTTATATTCACAATGGCTAAGTGGTTAAGGCGCTCGCCCGGTACGCGAGAGACCCGGGTTCAATTCCTGGTTGTGACTTGATTTTTCTCTCTGAATTTATTTCTTCTGTACTTTCCCTTGTGTGAAAAGGCTATGCCAGCACGTGGGATTGATTTCAACTTCATGATCGAACACCAAACACAACTTTCGACCTATATATTTATATATATATATATATATATATATATTTATATATATATATATATATATATATATATTTCTCTAATTCGGCACTTAGGGGGAAAGTTGTTGTTGAAAAGTCGACCTTAAGGGGAAAAAAATTTTCGGGTGAAATATAAGTTTCGCCTTAACGTTTCCACACACTTTTTCTATAGGAATACGTAAACTTACAAGGGCGCCCTCTTAGATTTACAAACTAGATGCCATTACTTCAAAGTTGTCAAATTTACGGACACCTAGCTGTTAATACGAACGGATGGCTGGCCATTGAAATAACGTTAATTTATATGTTTAGACGTTAGGGCGAATTTATTTCTTATGTATTTTATTATCTTTTTTTCGCCCTATGTACAAGCAGATATAACAATTTCCCCTTAAGGTGGGAATTAGCGTTATATATATATATATATATATATATATATATATATATATATATATATAATATATATATATATATATATATATATATATATATATATATATATATATATATATATATATATATATATATAAACCAGAGAAGAAGTCCGGTGCAGTACCAAAACATTTATTTACAAATTATCGGAAAGCAAAGCGTCCTTCTTCAGGCCACGTACTAGTATACAATAAAACCAAGAACACTGCACAAGCATTTAAAAACGGAGAAAATAAACACAGAGAAAAACGAAAGCTCTAGTACACGATAAGTTTAAAGCTGGGTTATTTATGTTATTTCATGTCCTGTCTGTCAGTTGCAATACTTGGATAGGTCTAATAATGTTCGTTTAAGGATTATTGGGCACAAGAGTGATTTTAGATTATACAGTGCTGGTACATCAAACAAATTAGACTCAAAAATTCTTTATGATCATCTTATTTTTCATAATTGTGAGTCATTTAAGGTTCAGACTGTTGATCGTATTTTCAAAGTTGATCGTGACAAAAGGACATTGGAAAAACTGCTAACTGCTAAAGAAAGGGAATGGATCTGGAAACTGGACACTGTAACCCCTAAGGGACTTAATATGAATGATGGTTTTTACTACTAGAATAAGCATTTTAGGAAAGTTCGTTAAGTCGTGTTTTTATTTGTTTTCCTCTATTTTTTCTTGCCTCTAATTTTTCTATTTTTTTTTTTTTTTTTTTTGTCGTTAGGTTTTACTCCCATTTTGATTTGTTTTTCATTTTATTTTGCTTTTCTTTTATTTTTTTTTCTTTTTCTTTTACTTGTTATTTTATTATCTTTTTCCCCTTTTTATTTCTTATTTTTATGTTTTCAATTCTGTTTCTCTATGCCTTTCCCCG